>BJCN01173468.1:0-12051 GCA_018326445.1 Flaveria brownii
GCTCACCAACATATTCATATGTTGACCAATATTTTATACATGTTGCAGGAAATGTTTGAAGCTTTATCAAAAAAATTCAATTAGGTGGACTTAGAAACACACCAAATCTATCATTTTGTTATGTTTGTTTTAGACTTGCATTTCTTCAAATTATTGTATGTTTATTTGAAACATTGTAATGTTACGTTGATTAATGGAAATGAAATTATTCTTAATATATCGTCACTATAGTTCTATGATGTCTTTGAACAATCTATCACTTCTCGTGCCCCGATGTTTCCGCCATCGGTTGGGGTGTGACAGTTAAGCTTCCCGAGCTTGGTATGATGAACTAAACTCTTATCTCATCTCAATCTTTTTTAAACGGTCCATATCTGACACATCTCTCTTCATCAACATATCTACAACTAAACCTATTTTTTTACTTGTGTATGTCAATGACATAACTGTCACAGACCCTAATCAACATATCATAAACTCCTTCATCTTCCCCCTTGCTAGTTGATTCTCTCTTAAAGACCTTGGAAACTTATCCTACTTCCTCAGAGTTGAAGTCATTCCTAACATGCAGGGTCTTTTCCTATCTCAAACCAAATACATACAATATATTCTATCAAAAACTAATATGAGTGATTGTAAACCGAAGTCTACTCCAATGTCTTGCTCGGTCACCATTACCCCTTTGGATGGCACACCCATACCCAACCCAACTGATTATCATGCTATTGTAGGAAGTTTACAATATTTAGCATTGACACGACCTAAACGTGGCATTCACTGTGAACAAACTTTCACAATACATAAAAGGCTATTACGATCATTGGCGAAGCTTAATTGGGGCCGGGGGGGCCCTCCCCCTCTTTTTTTTGTCAGTAGTGTAAATTTTCAGCTCGATAGTGTAAATTTTTTAATAAATATAGAGTCCGCCCCCTAAAATAGTTTACTTTCGCCCCCGCCCCCCCTAACCTTTGGCTCAAGCTCCGCCGCTGATTACGATGCCTACATGGAACAATGTATCATGGTATTTCTTTCAAAAGAAAATCTCCATTACAGTTGCATGCTTTTACGGATGCAAATTGGGCCGGAGATCGACCTACTTATCGAAGTACAACGGGCTACATTGTCTACTTTGGTGCAAATCCGATTTCTTGTAACTTAAGAGACAACCGACTCTCGCCCGTTCTTCAACAGAAGCAGAATTCCGGGCAGTTGCCTCCACCACAACTGAAGTTCAATGGATAATTTCTCTTCGTTTTGAACTTGGTCATAAGTCCATAATCACTCCAACAGTATATTGTGATAATCTAAGTACAACAAATTATTCGGCAAAGCTGGTCTTTCACTCTCAAATGAAACACCTAGCATTGGACTTTCATTTTGTGCGTGAGAAAGTTCAACAAGGCACCTTCACATAGTCGGAGATGATCAACTCACCGATGCTCTCACAAAGCCGCTCCACAAACTAAATCAGCTTCTACTATCTAAGATTAGACTCCTCTCATGACCGTCCATCTTGCGGGGGTATGTTAGACCCGAATATAACCCAGTCGATAAACGGGGTTCCCGCTCACCGATTTAAATTGAATTTGTGTAACTACTTATTTAATTTCTTATTAAATTTGATATTCATTGTTTGCTTATTCTTAGGGATTGATAGCTTGTATTTATGAATGCAATTGTCTTTTCTTCTTTTATGTAATCTTCTCTTTTTCAATGAAAATAAGCAATTGAGTTTGATAATTCTAATAATTAATACCTTGATTGATAACTTGGATTATTATTAGATATGATTGATAACTTAGTGAAATGATTTAGATTTAGTTTCAAATTTCTTGTGAACCTAAACAGTAAAAATTTTGATCAAACCAGTAAAAACTCCTCGTGATACACATATGATCACCAAATAAGTTTGAACCTTTTGTACAAAAAAATGCGAGTCATTGAATGTATACGAACGAATAATGTCATGTACTAAACGCTCAAGAACATAAATAAACAAATGAAAAATTCGTAAGCTAAAATAAACAAACTTTCCGACAAACAACTTATTTACTGAGCATCTGTTTCGTTTAAAGCCTACTCAAATCGACTATAATGCAGTAGATCGATTCAGCCTACGGAAATAATGTTATATCAGTTATTAATGCACAATAAAAAATAAGTCTACTTTAACATTAAAATGGCCTATTAGCTCAGTTGGTTAGAGCGTCGTGCTAATAACGCGAAGGTCGCAGGTTCGAGACCTGCATGGGCCAAAACTTTCTGTTTTTCCATAATATTTTGTATCTTAATCGCTGTTCACATTGTATGATTAATCTGTATCTGGTAGATTCTTCAATGATCAGATCTTGAGTTTTTGTAAGATTCATCTCTAATCAAAGCATATGCAAAGATGTTAAATTTTGTTGGATCTACACACAACTACTGTCAAAGAATGATTATCTTTAATATAAATGTAATTATCAAATTCCATTGAGCATCAATTTCTCACAAATTAGCAAGACGCTACTGCATAACATTCAATCAAACCCCTCAACCAACAACATCATAAAACTTTCAAACAAATGAATAAAAAAGCAACTTTAAACACCAAAATGCAATTCAAACTTCAATCAGAGCTTGTAAGTTTGAATCTTCAACTCCATTTCCCACATACTCCTTCACAGCATCCCTCAAATCATCAAACACATGACACTTTGCAAAGAACCCACTCATCAATCTCTTCAACTCATCGTCTTCAAGATCATCAACAAACGGTTTAATCGGTATCGCGTTCTCCCTCTGCAGGCTATAGGAATTAGGATTATCGTCAACAATCACCCCCTTCTTCAGATCCCGCCCCAAATTCGACAAATCTTTAACATACTTGCCATCGAATTCTCTACAAGAATTCCGATACATTCTATGCGAGATCAAACCCCCTTTATCCAATACATCCAACACCAAAGAAGCATACTCCTCAATCCCAGCAGTGAAAACCACAATCTCAAACTTGTTTTCGCTTAAAAACCGAAGGAATTCATCGACAAATGGGCGTTTCAGCACATAAAAAACAACCCTTTCGCCATCTAGCAACGGGTTCACTACAAAATCAAAATGTTTCGGACGAATGAGCCCCGAGGCGGGGATCGAGTGGATTAAAGTTTCATCAAGATCAAGAAACACAGTCTTGTTATTCGGCGAAACTAAAGGGGGGAGAGGGGTTATTGTGTCCTGAAAGAGTGATCTTCGGACCGAGGCGATTGGGTCTTCGGCGGAGAGTTTCTTGAGCACTTTGTAGCCTTTCTTGATGGAGGATTTGCGCGTTGGGGTCGCAATACGAACAAGTTTTGAGAAGATCTTGATGAGGCGACGGTGGCAGGTGTAGATCGATTTGTTGATGGAGGCGACGACGACGGAGGCGGTCTTGGTGGCGGTGCTGATCGGAGTCTTTTTCCGGCGGCGGAGGTGGTGGTGGTTGGCCGGAGATCCTCTGGATCTTTTGGGTTTGGACACCATATTTGTGAGTGTGTGAAAAGAGTTGGTGGTTGGGGGGTTTAATGGAGATTTGAATTTAGGTTCGGAGTAACGGTCTGAAATTGTTTAGGTTCGGTACCGAAGCAAATGGTGTTTTTGTGAAAGATAAAGACGAAAAGAGAAGAGTAAAGAAGTACAGGAATTTTATTAGATATGTTATCTTGAGAAGTATATGCATATTTTTTTTACCGCGGTGATCATGCAATATAAATAAAAATTAAAATTTTACATTATAAATATTAACCTCAAACTCATAAATTTTACCCCAATCTCAAATATTTCTCATTTTCACTTACACAATAATATTAGCATTATACTTTCGAAAAAATGGATCATACTGAAATCCCGAGCTCAAATCTCCAAAGAATATAGACGGAAGGTGTGTTCGGGTTCAAGTGAACCGGCAGCTTCTACCCAACCGTTCAACCCACAACCACCGCATACATCTGATTGGTTTCAAAATCCTTACGAATCCCTCCAACCATCAGTCTACCGACCAAGTATGCCCATGTTTCATAACTCATCACAATTTTCTTACTATAATAACATCCCAAACCTTTTTCAAAACTCATCTCAATACGTACAAGAAGAAGAAAATGAATCCTTCGATGATCTTCAAGATTACGAAAGCGAATATGAAGATATTTGTGTCGAAAAAACACCCCCACCGATATATAAGTTGAAAAAAAATCGACAACCCGGCCAGTTAACAAGGCTTGAGATGAAAATGAAGATGAGCCATTGGCAAAGAGTTGCATATATGTATCCGATTGACAAAGAGTTAGATATATGTATTCGAAAACCCTACAAATGGAGATCACTAAAAAAGTGGCTCGTTTTGGAAAAAAGTGTTTCAACACTTCACCACCATCGTTGGTTCGACCAATCGAACCGTTGATCAAGTAAACTCAAAGTGGAGAAGAATGAACCACATGATGACTCGTTTTAACTGAATATATAACTAAAAGGTAAATTAATTATTTTAACAAACACACACACACACACACACACATATATATATATATATATGTATTTACATTTTATATTTATAAATTTGTTTTTTGTGTAACTAGTTTTTTGTTATTGAAAATATAGAAACATCATTGGACGGGTGGAAGCAACAATGTGAATATCGTTCTAAAAGCCTTAACCGAATACAAGAAGTTTACGAGAATCAATGTATAGAGGGTGGTAATAAACCACTCCAAATGGAAGTCGGTGGATGTTATGACTCCGGAGTTTGGTACTCAAAGAACAAAGGGTAGTAAAACTTCGGAATCGGGCTGGTCCAAGCCCCTCCCTGACCTCAACAAGAATGCCACACCAACCGGGCCGAGGGGCAAAGACAAAACGAGGGGGGTCCTTTTCAAGCAAATCAACATTGATTGATGCCATTAGCAAGTATAAAACAATGCGTGAAAAAGAAATGAAAGAAAAAAGAGAATAAGAAGCGCTTCGTATGAAAGTAACCGAATCTAAATTGGCCTTACTCGACTTACAACGAGTGACGTTGCTTCACGTAACGTTAGATCGGGATATGGAGATTTTTCTTAAACCACATGACGCTATCCCCGAACCGACGTTAAATGTAGCTTCTCAATCAAGGTCATTTTTTTTGTTTTGACTTTTGCATTCCTTGATTTCTTTAGCTTCTTCTAATGTTGGACTTTGTGATTCACTTATTTGGTTTGGCAATATTGATTTTGGCTGCTTTAAATTCCTAATATTTGATTTGGGAATTTATTTATTCACTGGTCTATTTAGGCTGCCCTATTAGTTTCAGACAATGTACAATCTTGCTTTTTGTGATTTGAAATTGGTATTTTGCTGTTTACTATTAGGCATAGTAATTAAGAAGTTTGCCTTGAGTGATTTGACTATTGGAATTGGTATTTTCGGGTTTACTCTTTAGACATGATTGCATACGTTTATTTGAGCTTTGACTCGTTGTTTTATTGAATTAGGCATTTAGGTTGTATTATTAGAGTAACATATCGGAAGAGGTGTTTAAACATACAAAGTATATGATTTTTTTCTTTTAAATCATTCCTTCAACCAAAACATTTTAATATGTCATTGTCGGTTTCAAGTCAGGATAAAAAAGAAAAACTTTTATTAATTTTGTGTTTAAAAGGCTCCACATTTTCTTATATCGATTGGAGCCCTTAAAATTGTAGAGCTGGTCTGCAACTCATTTACATCTCGACTTTAATTTCAATAAATATTAAATGTTTTTATTTTCTCTAAATTGGTACTGATGCCAAATCATAACTTAATTTAATTTAAAATAAAATACTATATGCATACATGTGCACATTGAGTAACCTTGAAAGTTGTAATCCTTACCCTTCTTGGTAGGATAAGTATTATCTTAACCGGGTCCACCTATCCGTATCCCAGCCGAGACCGCACACACAACCCCCTTAAGAGGAAACCTATTGCTGAAAAACCTCCTGGCTCAACTCTAAGCATTTTGTTCAAAGTGATACTTGAACTTATGACCTTTTAATATTTACATGTCATAGGTAACTCATCTTAACCAGTTGGACTAATAATCATTATTTGTGATCTTAAATATCTAACATACTAAAACGCTACAGTTTCTAACAGCAATATATAGATTTTCTAATATAAATACATCAGAGCTTGTATCTTTTAGGATTTGAACCTTGAAATTGTTTGATTGTAGGATACACCACTTAGTCATAAGAATGTCTAGACTTGAAATGATATATGAGATGCATATGATAAGTAAAAGGCTTATTCATTATATGCTCTTCGTTGATCATGTAATGGGAGTAGAGTTTTATTAATAGCGATAATCGTTCACTGCAATGGATGTGTCGAGACGTTGCACGAGAAGGGTAGAAATGGACATGGGCGGAGACACGAGGGGGACTTAAGTTATGGTCTAGGTTGGGTTCCAAAGAATCCTTGATCCATGCCTTCGTCTCCAAAGAATCGTTTTTTTTTTTTTTCTTAGTAGTCAACCACATTTATAAAACGGTGAAATAGTTATTTTCACATTTATCAAAACTTTTTACGAATGTTAAACTTCAAACCATTTATTTTTTTCAGACCAGAATAATCATTCATGTTTACCTGTCCATCTTATTTGAACATGTATTTAGTCGTTTCAGTGGTTTAAGCTTGTTGTGTTGTTAAAAGTGTCGGCTTGTGTGTTTTGTAGTATGTAACAAGTTGCAGTTTTGATTTTAGTATTTGAATCATTGGATGCACGTGGATATATGTTTATATTGGGTCCACCTTTCTTGATGATCATGGCATGAGGAGTATAGTCATTATAGGATGAGGGGTGAGAAGAGAGATACATGTTGTATTGTCATCCGTGTGAAAAAGAGGTCGTAAGCAACGCATGTCCAGGTTGACTAGTATAATAAGATTGTTTCAAGAATCAAGATTGTCATGGATGCGTATCTTGTAAAGACAGGTTTTATTATAATGTGAGAAAATTACAAAAAATAATCATCTTCGTAATTATGTTATAGCAATAAGGGAGTGTAAAGCTAATACATGACTACGTGTTACGTATCATGTGCATTTCACTTGAACTTAATAAGAATAAGGTTTGGCTATATAAATATGAGATCATACACACTAACTTATCCGTCCTCATACTCATAATTATTTTATTTTAAACAATTTCTTAAAAATTCTAATCATTTTCTAAATCTCTCTCTCTTATCTATCCTAATCCAATTAAATAATGCTTAATTATGTATTTTTTATTATTTTTTCTCTGTTTTTGATGCGAGCCCAAGTGCTGAAGACCGGGTCTTAATGTTTTTGGAAGCACAAGACCGCGTTGTACGAAATTGGGCATAACCTGGGTTACGAGCCCCCATTTCTGATGTGCTACCAGTCAAAACGACCGTGGAAACGAGGGCTACATCACGGTAACCAGCCGTGGGTGGGTTATCCCATTATTTTTTTAAAATAAGGCCTCTAAATGGGTTTTTGGGCTAATTTTATTTTTTTTTTCTAGTTTTTCGGTTTTGTTTTGTGCTTTTATTTTGGCCCGTGGTTGTTTGTTTTTAGGCCCGTTCGAATTTTAGTTTGTTATTTAATTGTTTTATGTAATTTGGATGATCACTTGATCATTTCTGGAATTAAAAGTTTGTCTTCTCAAATTCGTGACTTTTGGGGTCGAATTTGAGGTTTGGGTGAAGATTATCACGGGTATTCATAGAATCAACGTGTTTGAGCTTCGAGATAATTCCGTGCGCTACTTCAGTTTTCCACTAACAACCACTTATAAAAATACAATATATTAGATTTGGGGATGGGTCGTGACCTTTAAATATAAGAGATTATTATAATCTCTCCTAAAATTATAAGAGATGAAGACGAAGATAGACAAGCTATGTAGATGCTAATTACATTATTTTTTCTCCTATAACATAGAAAATTGTGGATCCTAATGTGAATACTCTGAGAGCCGACGACTACTTTCACGTGGATTATTTTCTAAGAAAAGTAAGACCTAACCAGGTCCCATCTTGGCCACGTGATTACACCAACAATCACAAGCTACACCCTTACACAAACACACATGCACGCCTCCATTATCCATCTTCCCACTTGTCCTCCACGCTCCAAACCCATTTTTTCATTATTATAATCTTTCCCCATTATTCATTCATATATAAAATATATCTTAATTTTTTAATGAAAAACAGAAAGAAAAAGAAAAAGAAAAAGAAAAATACAATTCATGAACTATATATAAATATACCACTGTTATGTTTCTCCTTTTCTGAATATAAAGGAAATTAATAATAATATTAATAATACAAGAAGAACAAAAATCAACTCATACTACTTTTGTATCTAAATCTACATTGTTATAAAATCACAATACCTTTGAATAATTCATTTGAAGCACCTACACCAGAAACCAAATCAATCAAGTCTTCACTGCTTTTATCTGCAAAGGAGATAACGAGGTAGCAAGTCAACCAACCTGACCTAACCCGTTTCAAGATTCGACACGTTATCCAATTTGGCTGGTAACATTACCTAGTACTCGGGTTCCCAAGCGTAAGCTCGAGATCATCAGAAACACATTCCTCATGGATCCTCTCTCCTTCCCATGGTTTCACTATACCTTTCATGTTACTACCAAAAGCAAACTCAGACGAAATCATATCCAACATCGGGATATCAGCTGTCTGGTCAACGCCACTATTCACTGCAGGAGAGCATGTCCCACTTTGACCCGGGGTCCACATCCGACCCGCAAGCGCCTCCTTGAATCCAAACGGATGCTTTGATGAAACGAGGCTGAATGTGGGTGATGATGGCCCTTCTTGTGGGGTCTGAACACCTGATTGCCACCCTGAGTCGGGTGGTGTTTGGATGCCAGGTATATGAAAGTGCGGGCTGGGCCATACCGAGGTTCTGGTTTGATCATCAATGTCAGTTATTCTTGGAGTCTGACACGTAGGTGAACTTAAGGGAGGTGTGACTGGCGCACTTACTGAACCACCGGCTATATAGAGATGGTGTGGGAATTTGGAAGAGGATGAAGTGGATGACAGATTTTTTAGCCAGGGGATAAGAGAATTAGGGTCGGGGTTATTATTAGAGGCATAAACGGTTGAACCAGGGCTAGGGATGGATGATGAAGTCGGGCTGAAATTGTACGAAGAAGCATTCGGGCTTGGTTGGTATGATGAGCATGGGCTTGGTGACGCTGATCCACCCATAGTTTCTATACGTTCAACAGGTTTACAACCCTACAAAGATTATAAGCATATACAAAAATGAAAGATAACAAGTATGCTGAAATGTGTACAAAAATGTCACCAATTTATATCAAAGGAAGATCTTAATTCAAATTCTATTAGTCAACCATCTAAACTGTCCTTCAATTGCCACTAAAGATCAAATAAAATATCTACTTTTTCTATAATCAAAAAACAAATTGAAGACACAAAATAACAAGTACTCATGAAAGTGGAGAATCAAAATTAGTGTCTTTTAACATGAATTTCTTTAGAAAAGATGTAGGTCCAACTTTATTATCAATAGTCAACCCTACAAAAGCTCAAATCACCATATCTAAACATGATTCTCCACCAAAAATTTAGGAGAATTCTATAATAACCTCTCATATCAGACAAATATTGTCTACTTTGCCATAAGAATCTCACATATTTGTTTTTAGTTGCTAAATTGGAGACTGAAAGATCTCATACCTAGGACTGCCTCCACCCAATAACACTAAACTGTATACTATCCTCTCATTAACAGTCTACACGTCCAAACCGCATTGGTGGTATTCCAGGCGAGACATTTCTTATGAATACAACATCTCTCATATCTACTATAGTTTTGGAATTTCTCATATATTACAATAAAATGACGAAAATAACCACAAAACAAGAATTTCTAATATTAGTGGCTAAAGTGGAGACCGGAAAGATCTCCCATCCTAAGATTGCCTCCACCCAATAACACTCAACTATGTACTATCCTCTAATTCACAATCTATGCGTCCAAAACGCATTGGTGGTAGTACAGGCGAGACATTTCTTATGAATACAGTATCTCCCACGTCTGCTATCAATATCGGATTTGTTCTGATATTACAATAAAACTATGAAAGCAACCCCAAAACAAGAATTTCTAAAATTTCCCAGGATATTTCCTTCTCCCACTACAAATTTGGAGAGTTATTACTTATTAATGAGTTATGACTACAATCAATAAGGTTATCTGAAAATGACAAGGCATGCTTCTATCTCTCTCACATATACCGTACAAACATGGGTATAATCAATGTTCTTTCTTCGTTATTAATGGAGTTAAAGCTCACGGAACAAAACCTCAAATCCTACTGTATTTCAATCTCTGTAAATTCAAAGCCTGATGCAGGGTAAATCAATGATACCAAGGGTAACCTTAATCTCTAATCACAGGAAACTGTCTAAATTAAAATATTATGAAAACTGTTGTGTTCCGTGCGCCTTCACATGGACATATCAGCCAAACGATACTGTTGGTGCTAGCATGAGCAATATGCTCAGCGAGCACGTTAGCTTGTCGGTGATAACGACAAATCTCCAGATCCCTTAGCAAATTAGTGTTCATACTGATCGAGTTGTTTCTCTTTCTTCCTCAACTGCTAACGTGAGCCTCGAGACCATGGCGCACAATAGCACGAGTTTCGTTTCCATTGATTCCAGAAGGTAAACAAAAACTTTAGATCTAAGACTACTAAAGTGTTATTTAATCTTAGGTTACTAATCTCAACTGATCAAAAATCAATCATTAATGAAAGCTATATAGATCGATCACAAACTCAAAATAGCAGATGATCTAGAATAATAATCACAAAACTGTTTTGCTAGCGTGCGCACCACAAAATCACAATCGAAACCGAGAGAATCAACTCAAAACGCCGATGAAAGCTACAATACTCATAGCAGACGATCTAGAACATCACAAAACAGCTTTGCTAACGTGCGCCACCACAAAATCACAATCAAAACCAACAGAATCAACTAAAAACGACGATAAACGCTACAATACTCACAGCAAACGATCAACAACAATCACAAAACAGTTCCACTAACTTCCGCACCACCAAATCACAACCAAAAACCGATAGAATCAAACAAAAACAACGATTGATTTCCGATTTACCTTACGATAAGTGGTTCCTTCTTCTTCAACGATCCATCCAGCTTCATTACACAGGGCTTTCAACACCTCGTTATTATCACAGTGCTTCGGAAGCTTATAGTTGCCGTAAACCCTAAGTCCGGCAAATATCTTCGCGGCGATCGCTCGTCGTCGCCTCTCTCTCCGCTTATTATTCTCCCTCTCCTTCCACGTCGGCATTCTAGTCCCCGACGTCATCCGTACGTATCAATTACAGCTCCGGCGAAGTTCCGGTGAATAATAAGTTAACAACGGTGCCGGAGAAAGTCGCCGGCCGGCGGAGGGTGTGGTGATGGTGGTCAAAGGGAAATAAAAAAATGAAGGGAGGGGGGTGTTTGGGTGTATGAGGTGAAGCTTTATAGTTTATAGTTTAAAGTATTCACCGCTGGTTCTTCGAATATAGTTTGTAGTTTAAAGTATTCACCGCTGGTTCTTCGAATTTCCTCACTAATTTTTAATAAAATAATAGTTTTTTATATTTTTATTATTATATTTTTTTTATTATCAACTCATAACCACTTTCAATAAATATTAAAAAATTAATAGAAATAAACAATGTTTATCAAATATAAAGATGAACTCACAATAACTTTTAACAAATATTCAAAAAATAATAGAAATAAATAATATTTATTAAATATAAAGATGAACGGTAAAATGTCCTTTATCTTTCACTCACAAACATTAAGAGCATCCAATAGAAATGTTTTTGATGTTTTTGAGGAAAGAGAAGGAGATGTGGAGGAAATAGAAGATGATGTGGAGGAAAGACCAAAAACATTGACTTTTAAATATGTGAGGAAAAGAAAGGAGAGAGAGGAGAGAGATGGGGAAGGTGATGTGAAG
>BJCN01173489.1:1625-16499 GCA_018326445.1 Flaveria brownii
TTGTTTATCAGGCCCCGACACAGTATCAGTCTTCAGACATGAGTCGGGGGTATTGCATGAGACAAGATAATGAGGTGAGCAACTTTGTCATGCAACAAACACGGATAAAGTTCAATCACTGAGATTGACAATGAGGTGAGCGACCATGTTGTCGCCAAAGATTCGGATAGAGTTCAATCCCTGTGATTGACTCGAAGGGGATCTTTGTCACGTATCCAATGTTGTGTCAGTCTTCGACATGAGTCGGGGGTTTGTTTACAGGCCCCGGGACAACATCAGCTTTCGGGCATGAGTCGGGGATATTGCATGAGACAAGATTCAAGTAATGATGAGTAATGAGTGAATAAATGAATGAATGAATGAATGATGATGAAGATAATAATAATAATTATTATCAGTACGTGTGTATGATGTATGACAACTGACGAATGTAATGTATGAAAAGAAAGAACGTAAGAGAGAAGAAAGTAAAAGACAGTGAAAAGTATAAACAAAAGTATGAATAGGAAAGTAAATAAAAGACGAAATGAATGAAGAATATAGAATGAATGTACGTATGATGTATGACCACGGTTGAATCATGGATCATTCTCGGTAACTTTTGGCTTCTTTTCTTTCGGTTTTGGTGGTTCCTCTTTGGCTTTTCCCTTACCCTTCCCTTTGATGTGTCCCTTGCCTCTGGAAATATTTTCCTTGGCTTTGGGGTGATGCCTTTTCCTATTGCCACCCTCATTGATCGTGAGAACCAGTAAAACCCTCTTTCCCATTCCCACTTCGGCTATTTTGAGCATTGCAAGAAGTTCCGCAATGCTGTTGTCCCATTCGTTCATGTTGTAGTTCATGACAAATGTCTCAAATTTATTGGTTAGACCATTGAGGATTAAATCTGTGGCCAACTCTTTAGAGACGGGACAATTCAGCCTTACGAGGCGATTAATGTGGGTTTTCATGTTCAGTACATGAAATGATACCGATTGGGTTTCTTCCATCCGACATGCGTGAAGCGCTCGAACCTCAGTGTGCTCCATGATGTTCAAAGTCCTTTTGAATTTCAGGAATCATGGTTCCTATCATTAGGCAAGAAACTTGCATCGAATCCTCAGTGTGCTTAATCCAATTGTTATAGGCATCTACATCATTAACATCGGGTTCATCGGGAACAGGATCGTCCAACACATATGATTTCTTTTTTAGCTTGAGAACAATTCTCAAGTTTCGATACCAATCCATGAAGTTGTCGTGGTTGAGACAATTATTTTCAAGGATTGTTCTTAGTGATAGGTGATGGACGGTCGGGGTGATAACGTCGTTGTTAGCGGCCATCTACACAATTTAATAAAGTCCATATTTTAGTATTTTTAAAGATTATAAAATTTTAATTATTAATACCCTTTGATGTCTCATAGACAATTAATAATTAAAAACTAGAATCCAACATTCCATTTAAATATTGGTTAGGTGACCTTTATCCTATTATTTAAATTAACAAGGTAGTCAACAATTGACAATTGCAACCATTTGCAACTTCTAGTTTTATAGGATCGGTTAAACATCTTTATGTTTGGTTGGCATGTTTAATCCAATCAACACCATTGTATGCCATGCTTCGGTGATCCTATTCACATGGTTTCCAAATTCTCCTACTTATTCACACGTTTAAGATTACACATACAAGTGGTTAGGTGACCTTTATCCCATAAATATGGTAACCTTACCTCAGACATACAAGTTTCCTAAATGTGGTTAGGTGACATTTATCCCACAAATATTTCCAAATGATTTGTGTGTTGTATAAAGGGATGGTGATTAACTTGTTGCCTTTTGAAAGGGTTTTTATAGTTTTGATAATCCTAGTTATAAAACATTTTGTACCTATATTTGTAAGGTACTTAAGTGAAACTAATTTTCAAGGTTCTTTTAATAAAACCCAATTTTATTGTGAAAACATTAACCTTTAATAAAACTATATTATTACCTATGTTAGTGATTTCAAAAGAACCCACTTTTATGCTTATTGTGGATATTTAATTGTTAACTATGTATATCCAAATACCATAAAAACAATGAAAGTAAATCAACCACATAACCACAAGACATAACAAAAGGTTCATAACTATAGCCAACTAATTTGAGACCACTTGTTGACCGAAACAAGTGTGCTCACAAGGTGTTTCCTAAGGGTTAAGAAAGACACATGAGATGTGTCAGTGAACTCCCACTTGATCCCACATCCAATTACTTCAAGTGTCCACCTTGTGTTGTGATCCCTCCACTTTGTTTGGGCTTCTAAATGGGATTTAACTTCTGCTCCAAACTCTTTTGGACCTCCATTATGTGTTTTTGGTTATTGGGCTTAATCCCATTAAGAGCTATAAAGCTCTTTGAGATACAAATTGGCCCAAACCAAAATCCCACTTTGTTGCATCTTGTATTTACAAAATATATCCTAAATATATTTTTCTAGTAAAATAAAATGTAACTAACTAATTTACATTACATACCAAATGAAATAAATAAATTATATAGCCCAAGTAAAAACAAATACATTTAATTATTACAACCTTTCAAATAATTAAACATAAATCACAACCACAAATTTAACACATCCAAACACAAGGTCATGGCTAGGTTATGAACATCGAAATATACATATCCAAATAAGCAAGAATAGAATCCAAAATGCTTCCCCTTTTAACCGCATTTTTCAGCCAAACAACTTTAAAGCTTACCAATCACTAACTACCTAAAACATCCAAGATGAAGAGATTTCTCTAGGTTGGTTGGAAAGTTATTATCAAAATTCAAGGATGATGTCCTTAAAGAAGCAAGAAGAGAAGATGACGAGCATAATAAAAGAAAGGAAAGGTAGAGAAGGTCACTGTCCAGCTCCTCACACTCTTTAGAATGTGATTTTTTGATAAGGGTTGGTCAACCAATAAGAGAATTGTTTCAATTAAGAGCTTTAAAGGAAACCAAATCATACATCCCATCATTCAGTGGGGATAAGTTAAGAAAACTAAGGAGCTAGTATTTTTGGTGCTCTTTAAAGATTAGATTAGTTATTTTTGTATTTGTAATAGTATAAGGACTAATTTGTAAATATGTTCCTTTGTCTTCATTTTTAGTATAAAGAGGATAGTATGTGTATTTTTGCAGGTGTACAAAAAAGTTAGACTTTCTGTTATTATTCACCTTACACATTGTATCCATTCGCAATTACTATCAATGAAAACATCTATGAATTCTGAAGTATTTGCTTGTGTTTGATTACTTTGTGTTTATATTGATCATTTAATTACAATATCATCACAAATTGATCCATTTTGAACCTATTAAATGGTATCAGAGCTTTCGGTTCCCTGATAGAGCTTAAAAACGACGTTTTGAGCTCTGTGAATCACTTGAATCTGTGATTGATAGCAATTTGATCAATTAATTGTTGAATTCAGATGTGTTTCATCATCAAAAACGTGAATTGAATAACAATTTTGTGTTTAATCCATTCAAATCTGAAGTTTCATCCGATTTGTGTGCAAAAGTTTGTTCTTCAAGTTCGAACTCAAATTTATTCAGAAAACCTAATTGTTGTTAATTGAGAGAAATGATAATTGAGGATTGATAATCGTTCTATATACTACCTTATGGGAAGTTTTTATATCAATTCATCAAGTTTTAAAGAAATCGATAAGATCAGGTTAATCAACTGAAGTTTGCCTAAGTGTTTAGGCGCATAAACACTATTTAGGCGCATTAGCACTGCTTAGGTGTTTCAAGTTTGGGACGTTTTACCACTGTTTAGGCACTTTAAGACTATTTGAACTTCCTGAATTTTAGGTGCATTACAACTATTTAGGCATTTTAACCCCAAGGCATTTAAAACTGTTTAGGCGTTTGACAACTGTTCAGGAGTTTTACAACTGTTCAGGCGTTTTACAACTGTTCAGGCGTTTTACAACTGTTCAGGCGTTTTACAACTGTTTAGGTGCATTTCCAATTGAGCATTTTAGAATTCAACTAAGGCATTCCCTTAGTGTTCAAATTTGGGAGTGTCATAATTAGTAGGCGCATCAGAATTCAGACTTTTCATTCAACACTAACAATTTTTTTTAAACTTAAATCCAAAAATATTTTCATTTCTTTATTTCATTTCAAAAGTAAAAATGGTTAAGTCTAAAGAATTCTGAAAATAGGGTCCCAAAGTTGAAGAAAAGAGCTGATTTCAAGAATTGGTCTCTCATATTAAAGCATCAATTACATTCTGTTGAATCTGATTTGTGGAAATTGACTGGGTGTCAGAATGATGTTCTCTGTTGTTGTGAAACAACAAGGACCAAATATGATGATTGAGTTAGTGATTATATTGCAGAATCATACAATCACAGAACATTGAATGTAAAAAATACTCATAAATGCACTTTGTATTGATTAAGATGAACAGTTATAATAAATGCTAGGGTTTGAGCACTATACAATAACAGAACACCTTGTGGACAAAAGACTGAATATTCTGATTGTCTAATGTTAGTCAAAAGTCGCCTCACATATGAGGTTTTCTATTCTATTTATAGGCTGACAAGAGCCTTTACAAACGACTAAATTACCCCTATACATAATCTAGACTAACTACAAAAGGTCTTCATCAGCATTTATTTTTGTTCATTCGGATTAACTAATGCGGATGTGTTAATCTTCATCAGCATTGGTTTTTCTTCAATCGCATTAGTGTTTGGTCATCATCATTGACAAACGCGGATGAACAAACACTTGGCGCATTTGTTGCCGAGCATCCATGTTAATTAATGCGGATGAGTAATTCCTTTGTTAGCATTTGTTTGGCTGTCCATATTTGTTAATGCAGGAGGACAAATACTTGTCAGCATTTGTTCTTTGGTCATCCGCATGTACAAATGCGGATAGCCGACACTTGGACTTTTGTTGATGTAGATTCTTCATCCGCGTTGGTTCTTGGACTTGGGGAGACTTCAGCAGAGCAACTATCATCCACTACTTGAATTGGCATGTATAATCATTTCAGGGTCCAACAATACTCCCCTTAAAGATTATGCAGGCTATGAACTTCAAGGTTTTATGGATGAGGTTGTGAGGATTCTGCTGGGTCTTGATCAGTAGGATGAGATAAAGCAGGAGCTAGGTTTGTGTATGAAGGAGCCAGGATGGTTTTGATCATGTTGGAGAATTGTCTTTCATCAGTCAACTTTTCTATGCTCAATACATGGATCTTCATTTGGCTCATAGTATGAATGACTTCAATGGGCAGCTTTTTCAAAGAGATAGGCTCCCAGAAGGACACAATTGACATCCAATCTCTATGAATTAGTAAATATCCATCCATATCTACCTCCAGCTTCATAATAATCCAAAATTGCAAAGAGTCTTCTTCTTCCTCCTCTGCTCTCTCTTGTGTAATATTCTGTCATATGCCATCTTCAGGAGTTTGATACATTTGAGAAAGAATTGCATATCAGCTTCTCCAAGATTGTTACTGATATCACTGAAGTTCCTTGTGTAAATGCAGTGGATATAGGATTCGTCAAGCAGCCTTACCTCATATCCACTAAATAATCTAATTTCAGCCCCTTCTTTTACTCCCCATTTTCTTTCAATCACCAACTCATATGTCTTCTCATGATAATAGAAATTTGAGATTGGGATGGAGGAATGAGTTCCAACTACCATCTTTCTCTTCAAAGATTCAGTAAGCTTCACCTGAGCTCAGGAACACAACTTCTTCAGCTGGTTTTGTCTTTTTCTTCTCAAGGGGGTTAGCAAAGGATCTATCTTTCCTCATACAGATAGCCTTAAGAGATTTGAAGTTATTAGTTCTTTTAAACATCCTCAGAATATCTTCAAACTCATAACCCCTGAACATAGCCTTATGATTGATCAGTCTTAGATTGGCTAGTTCTTTTAGATCATGGATCTCCAGGGAGTTCACCAGAGCAGAGTACTCTGTGAAGAATTGGACTAACCCTTGACTATAAACATGTTCCAGTCATTGTCATACTTCCAGGCAATTAACTTCAGATCAGTCTTGGCCTAGGGAGTAGACACACATCGGATCATCTCTGCAGTGGTGAGCCCTTCATGAAGATCTATCTATGAAGGTTCAGCAAACCACTCAGGATATCTATGCAAAATAGGTGCCAAAGAGTCATGATCTCTATGGGTGAGCTGCATGTCTTGTGCTGAAACTCGTGATCTAGGCTTTTGTCTCGTTATTTCTTCTTCCATTTTCTTCAGCCTTTCTTTCTTCTCATTAATCATCCTAAGGATAGTAGACCTTAGAGAATTAGTCTTCATATTTCCTAGTTTTCTCTTAGTGAATCCTTGATCAGATAGATAGTCCTTCATTTCCCTATCAGTCATACTATAGGGATCATGATACAGCGGTTGAGAAGATGCAGTCTGCTTGGCTTTTAAACAAGATTTTAACACAGGAGCTTGGGGTGAATGAGACTTTTCACACTCAGTCTCATATGTAGGGTCCAGCAGTTTGTTTAGCTTTTCTTCTTCTGATTTCATCCCCTCATAAGTCAATCCGATTACCTCATCAGGATCATTTCCATGGTCAATCAAAAGTATGGCTTTTACTATCAGATCATCTGATTTGGCTTTCTCTACCATCTCATGTATTGATGGCTTCTCCTATTCAGGGCTTTCCCTAGCTATTGGTTCATCAACCACATAGCCACCCTCTATCTCTCCTTCTTCCAGATCAATAATTTCAACCTTCTTTTTCAATTGAGCTTTAGCCTTTTCATGTTTTCTAAGAATTCAACAATGGTTGCAAGGCTACGGGGATCATCTTTTTGCTTTTTCATGACTGGTTTTTCTTCTTTGATTGGTCTTTTTCCCTTGGCCTTTTCAGCTAAGTGTTTCCTCTTTATAGAGTATGTTTGCACTGTTGGATCAGAAGAGGTTTCAGCCTTTTCAGCTTCTTTGGGTAATTTCTCAGTTTCTGCTTTTTCTGATTCATCAACTGCAGCAGCTGCTGATTCTTCTCTTTGCTGTTGTTCTTCACATAATTTTCTAATCAACTCCTTTTGTTCCTGAGATTGGGATATAGCAGGCATAATTTGCAGACTCAATTCCTTCTCAATTAGGACAGAAGATTGAGGAATGACTACAATTGATTCAGTACCTTCCCTCGTATTGACTATGAAATCCCAAAAGTCATCATCTATAATGCATTCTTCCGTAGTAAAGAAGTCGAGAGCTGTAATCATATCACTGAATTCTGACTCTTTAGTGTGAGTTTTTTCTGGTTTGCTTGTATACACCACCATTTCCAAGCTGGATTCATCATGTTTATTTTCACTACTTTTAGCCTCCTTTTCAGACTCAGTGAACTTCATCTTTTTAGCTTGTGGGGAGTCATCATCACTCTCCCCTGATGAATCTTCATCACTATCATCTCTATCACTTTCCTTTTTTCTTTTCTCTTTTCTGTTATCACCCTGATTATCTTGTTCTTTTTATGTTTCTTGTTTGATCCTAACCAGTAGCTCTAGCTCAGATACTCTCTTGTTTAGAGATGTTATATGAATTTACAAGTCAATGATTGTAACAGCTTGCTCTTCTATCAGCCCTTTCTGATCTTCCATGGCAATTGTTTGGACGGTCAAAGTGTCTAAATGACCACTTACGTCAATCTTAGAATACTGAAAAGCTTTCTTTAGTTTCTCTATCGCCTCTTCTTTTTCTTTCTTTTTAACCTCATACTTCCTTTTTATCTCTTTTATCTCTTTTTCTTTTTCATCCATCTCTAGAAGTCTGTCTTGAATGATACTAGATCTTCTTTTCAGGAGATTTTCCATCTTGGCTACTTTCTTCAGAAGCTCAGAGATCATTTCATATTTCTCATCTGGTTTATTTATCTCTGATTCAGCAAAACGCTTAGATGGAGCTGCTTTTGAAGTCACTTGCCTCACATGCATTTATATCTGATCATCCTCCTTATCAGATGATGATTTGGATTCTTCTGAAGAACTGGCAGAACCACCAAAATCAGTATGCTCAGCAGTAGAAGGTGATGATGGAATGGGAGATATAGGAGAGTGATGAATTAGTGAAATATGGGGTGAGTGAATGGGTGATGTATGGGGAGAGATGATTGGTTGTGATTGTGGAAATGAGATTGGTGATCTTTGAGGAGATGGGGTTGGTGTAGGCACAAATGGTGAGGCTATATCTGTTGCATGAACAGAAGGTCTAGTGTGAAGATCACCACCTACATCAACTTATAATGACACTGACCTCTGTCCTTCTTCAGGCCATGCTAGCTTGCTCATCAACATTGTGTTGACTGGAAGCAGCTTGCTTTTCTTCTAGACCAGGCTCATTAACAGCAGCCTCATGTCCTTGTTCCTCAACATTCTCATTTGGGTTGATTTGTTGAAGCATCCAAGGTAGTAGAGGAAAGAAAGTCCCACTGTAAAAATTCCTTGGATCTCTCTTCTTTAAGTACTTGTAGGACTTAATATTGTAGTGAGGAATATCCATCACTAGTCCTACATGCACTATGTCTGGAAATGCTTCATTGATAAAGCATTGAAAAAATCTTTGATACATCAGGAACATGTGTCTTCTACCCTCTTGGATGTTAGAAACCAAACCATTGAAAACATAGGCTGACATGTTGAATGGTTGGTTTGTGCACAGAGCACATATGGCTGAAGAAGTAGTGACATGGAGATCATTCCAACCAGTCTTCCATTTGGACTAGCAGTGTTGGAAGATGTGAATCAGGAACCTCCATTACAGGTCCACTAACCCTTTAACAATTTGCTTTCCCTCATATCCTCCTTCATAGCCAATGTTGGCAAGATGGTCATAATCTCATCATCATCCAACTCTAATGGTGTGTCAGCATCATCACCAAACTGTAGACATTGTTTCACAGTTTGTTCAGTGATGACTAGAGTGTGATCTTCAGTGGTTCTTCCTGACAGAGTCCTTACACCATCTATGTCTGTTACTTCAGCAGTTCCCCACAAAGATCTTATGAAGTTCCATATATAATTGGTCTGACAGTAATAGCATGTGCCACTCTAGTAGTCAAGATGAATCTGATCATGTCTTTTAAACCTTTTGCCTCAGGAGCATCAGGGTTAAGAAAACCACTGACATTATGGAGCTTTCTCCGTGTAAGGTTAGCCACTAGATTCTACACAAGATGCATATGAGTTAGATATGGATCATAAATTATCAATTACATTGGTGAAATCAAGTTGATTATTTTAGTTTTGACTTTTGAATGGTCAAGATTAAGCAATCAAAGGTAATGTTTCATAGAAATTTGACCTAATCTTGATTTTGCAATGTATGACCAGTTTTATTATGCTTTATCTATTATTTTGATGTTTGTTTTCTGATTAAACTCCATTTTTACATTCAAACATAAGTTTTGAAGTCAACATTTTCAGTTTTGATGATCCCCTGTTCATCCGAAGGTAATTAGGGTTTTGAAAATCACTTGTTTGTGTCGATTTTCAAGATCATTTGTGTAATTGAACTCAGAAATGTCCATCAATCCTTAGTTTGTGGTTGTTCTGAGATTATTTAAGTTCTAGGGTTCAAAATTTTTTAATGTGTTCATCGAATGCATACGAGAATCACCTTGTTTTCGATACTACAATGGTATAGAATCGAAATACGGGCACTATGAAGTTTGATGAACAGTGAAATCTGAATGATGGTGATGAATTTGACGATAGCGAATGAACAACTGAGTTGTCCGTGCTTCTTGAACTTCATACATAATGATAGAAGAGTATGAGCACGGTTCTACTTTATGATGATACAAATATACAACCCAGTTTAAGTATTCAATCTTAGCCATTTTTTAGAAATGTGGCTGAGGAAAAAATGCGGATGAACAAATTTCTGTCCGCATTGGTTTTCATACTTGAAAACTTTGTTGATATTAATGGTGAGACTAATGCGATAGAGTTAACTTATGCATATTACATTCACTTGTGTTTTTCATGACTCAAAACTATTACCCGCATTGGTTATTTGATTGGGTTACCTTCACCCGCATTAACCAATGCTCTTACCTGCATTAAGTTTTGAACTTGTCAACACTTAATGTTTCTAATGTGGATAGTTTTGGTTGTTTTTGCTTTGATGCTTGATCTTTATGATGCTTTGTCTTTTGCTTTTGATTGTTAGGAAGATGTGTCTTTTTCTTATTCCTTATGAAGTTTTGACTGTTTCTTGAGTTGTCAATTTTTTGACTTGTATATCAGAGGTGATACTAGTTTCCCAATGTTGACTGATCTTGGACTTTTATGCTTCAAGTTGTTTGCAAAAACTGAGATACTATTATATAACTTCCGCACCAACATAGTCAGATTTTCTGATTTTTTGAAACTATTTTTGATTTTGTATTTTAAGAAAAGAAACATCTGTACATTGATGATCAAAATTTTAATTACTCCCACTAAAGTTTATATCTATATGAAATAGAAACTTTAAAGAGTTGAAAATTTTGAAAAGAAAATCTTTTTGTGATTTTTGCTTTCTTATCTAGACAAGAAGTTGAGATATACTTCTCTTTGGGATCATATCAGTCTTACCTTTCACAAGTGAAAGCAATTGTTAGTAAAACAGACATGTTCATGAACATATTGATTGATGGTATGTTTATCCTCTTAAACTCATACTTGGTTAATATTTTGATGCAAATGATCTTATCATGTTTTGAGTTGATTGGGTATTCAACATGTACCTCACACTCAAAAGCATGGTAAGATTAATCATCTGCATGCAATGTATGATAGAACTTTTAACATCTTACTTGACAAGGTTACTTAAAATATGAAATCTCATTTTGCTTGATCCTCACTGGGATTCTTTTATTTTTGATCCTTTTATTAGTTTGATCCATATTGGGATTCTTTTCACTTCACTTTGAAAGATGATCTCTTAGGATTCTTTTGTTTCATTCACCTAGAATGAATTTTATTCTTTTGTTTCATCCAAGTTGGATGTGTTCCTTATTAGGAATCTTGATGTATCATGACATCAGCACTATGTGCTTGTTTCTCTAGGTCTTTGCTCTGCAAAACAGAAGATGAACTGATGTTAGTAAAAGAGATTCATATGATATCATTACCTGGTGTGTTTAGGTTGCTACACACACATTTGGGTAAGCCAATACTTACACACACTATGAGATGAAAGTTTCACAGTCGAATATAAGGTTTAGTTCATCACTGCGTGTGTCTTCTTTTCCAAGTTAAGTCTACCCGCGTATCAGATAAGTCATGTCAGTCATTTAAGATATATAAGTAAGCACATTGAATGATATAACGACTGTAATTGTTATCATTTCCCAGTTGTATAAACCATATACTTCTTCCTTTTAACTTCTTTTTGTATTTTTTGAAATATTTGAATGTTTTGTTGTTTTTGATTTTTAATCAAGATTAATCATGCCAATTGATTGAACTAGGAATTCAAATCTAGTTGGATCAAATGCCTTAGTGAATAAATAAGCTAATTGATTATCAGTGTGAACCTGCCTCAATTTGATTAACCCATTCTCAGCACAATCTCTCAAAAAATGTTATCTAACTTCAATGTGTTTCGTTTTTGAGTGTTGAGCTGGATTATTTGTTATGAACATAGCTGCTGTGTTGTCAATGCAAATTGGAGTGTGCAGGAAGTTAAAATCATAATCAAGCATCTGGTTTTGAATCCAGAGAACTTGAGAACAACATACTGATGCTACTATATGCTCAGCTTCTGCTGTTGAAACAGATACATTTTTCTGCTTCTTGCATTGCTAGGAGACCAGTCTGGGACCAAGAAATTGACAACCGCCAGAAGTGGACTTTCTGTTGAAATTGCATCCCCCATAATCACTATCAGTGTATGGATAGACATTAAAGTCTCCTTCCTTTGGATACTATAATCCAAGAGCAGGCTTGCCTTTAAGATATATCCTCTTGACTGCATTCACATGGGATTCTTTAGGATCTGCTTGATATCTGGCACACACACAAACACCAAACATAATGTCAGACCTACTGGCTGTTAGATACATAAGTGAACCTATCATAGAATGATAGTGAGTCCAATCCACTAGTTTGCCTTCAGGATCTGGACCAATCTTCACTTTAGTGTCAACAGGAGTTCTAATGGACTGACAATCAGCAAACTTGAACTTCTTCAACATTGTTTCCACGTATTTTGATTGATTAATGAAGATTCCATCTACTGTCTGTTGGACTTGCACTCCTAGAAAGAATGTGAGTTCCCCCATAGCACTTATTTGAAATTTTGAATGCATGAGGTCTTCAAAGTCTTTGCAGAGTAACTTGTTTGTTGATCCAAAGATGATATCATCCACATATATCTGAACCAGCAACATGTCTTTTCCTTTTCTTTTTTGAAGAGAGTCTGATCAATCTTCCCTCTTTCATATCCGTTTTCAAGAAGAAAAGATGATAGAGTCTCGTACCATTTCCTTGGAGCTTGATGAAGACCATACAATGCTTTGTCAAGCTTGTATATCCTGTGTGGAAAATCTGGGTCTTCAAATCCAGGAGGTTGACTCACATAGACTTCTTCAGCAATCTTTCCATATAGAAAAGTACATTTCACATCCATTTGATAAACAGTGAATTTCATGAATGCTGAATATGCTAGAAAGAGTCTTATTGCTTCTAATCTAGCTACAAGAGCAAACACCTCATCATACTCAATTCCTTCTTCTTGAGTATACCCCTGAGCCACTAGTCTTGCTTTGTTTCTAATGACGATTCCCCTGTCATTAGTTTTGTTCCTGTATAGCCACCTTGTACCGATAGGGTATTGTCCTTCAGGAAGATCTACCAGTTGCCATACTTCTTGTTTCTTGAATTGTAGCAACTCTTCCTGCATTGCCTCAATCCAACTATTGTCTTGAAGAGCCTCTTTGATATTTTTGGGTACTGTTTGACAAAGAAAGCAAGAGAACAAACAGATGTTTGCTATGCTTGATTTGCTTCTTGTCACTCGTTCATTAAGTTCACTAATAATGCTATCTACTGGATGATTCTTCTGTATTCTGGTGGTTGGAATTGAGTCACCAGCAATGGTTACATCAAGATTGGAGAAATTCATATCATCTTGGTGAGAGGCAACTTCATTTTGTATTGTAGGGGAGTTGTGAAAATAATCAAACACTGTTTCAGTTCTTGCTTCAGCATCAGCAACACTTTGATTACTTCCATCGTTCGAAGTCCTTTCAATTTCAACTGGAGGAGTAACACGATCTTGAGTTCTGACTTTCGATGGATGGTTCTTCTGAAGGAGATGGTAGTATGCTTGGACCATCCTCAGTTGAAACACTTTGATTTTGAACTGATTGTCTGACAGGATCAGCTTGCAGTGGGACATCTTCATTAAGTTGCTCAGTAGAAGTTGGAGGAATCATTGGAAAGTCATTCCTTCTTTCTACTAATGATGAAGATTTAGCTGATTGTAGGTTTTCTGCATCAGACAAGTGAAAATGATCAAAAGATTTTGTAAAGGAATCAATATCAAACAACCAGTCAGGACCATTTGTAGATTTAGGAAAAGAATGTTCCTTAAATTGAACATTTGTTTATTCATCAATTATGTTTAATCTAGGATTAAACACTCTATAAGCCTTTAATATAGAAGAATTACCTACAAAGAATCCTTCATCAGACTTGGATGCAAACTTTCCCAAATGGTCTCGGGTGTTTAATATAGAGACAAGACAACCAAATGACTTAAAAAAACCAATAAATGGTTTTCTTTGAAAGATAAGTTCATAGAGAGTCTTGTTCCTTTATTTTACAATCAAAGTTCTATTTTATACAAAGCATGATGTGTTAACTGCTTCTGCCCAAAAGGTAATTGGTAGTTTAGCATCGGCTAGCATGGTTCGTGCTGCTTCAGTTAGTGTTCTATTTCGCCTTTCAGCTACCCTATTTTGCTGAGGAGTTCTACCTGCACTAAATTGATGAGCAATGCCTTTGGTTCTACAAAATGAACTCATGTCTTCATTCTTAAATTCTGTCCTATTATCACTTCTAATTGTTTTAACATTATGATCAAGATGGTTTTCAATTTTCATGATGAAATCTTTTATTAGTTGCCATGCTTCATTTTTACGAAGTAAGAAGAAGACCTATGTAAATCTGGAAAAGTCATCTATGATCACCAAACAATACTATTTCTTTCAAATACTCATAACGTGATTTGGTCTAAAAAGATCCATATGAAGTAGCTTCAATGTAGAATAGTTTGTGTTCACTAGTTTTGGCTTGTGGGAAGACTTATGTTGTTTTCCTTTGAGACATGCTGAATAGTGATCAATAAAGTGAAATTCTTTTTTGGGTAAACCAATGACATGATTTCCCTTGACCAATATGTTCATGTTTTTGAAATTTGTGTATCCCAAACGTCTGTGCCAAAGCTGTGACTCATCAAAAGATGATTTTGACAGAAGACATGTTTCTTCTTTTGGTTAAGCAGAATTGAGGTTTATGACATAGGTGTTATTCTTCCTCAGAGTCTTCAAGACAACCCATTCTTTAGGAATTTGGAATCCTGGTTTCAGAATGTAGCAATGAGTGTTAGTAAAGTGAGTTGAATATTTCTTGTCATAGATCCGAGACACACTGAGCATATTGAAATTTAGTTGTTCACAGTAGTTCACTCTATTAAAGCTCAACATCCTATTTGTCACGATCCTTCACCAGTAATTCTGCCACCTTGTGAATCTCCACCAAATGCCACAGTAGCTCCTTGAATATGCTTGTAGTCATGAAGGAGGGAACGATCTCCAGTCATGTGTCGGGAGCACCCACTGTCCACGTACCATAAACTATT
>BJCN01173538.1:0-12061 GCA_018326445.1 Flaveria brownii
ATAGAACATCATCAATATCACAGTATTAATTTGTTGCATCTCCTGCAAACACTTTTGAGAAGGCTTTGATGGCTAAAAATGAAAGTGTACCTAAAGAAGAGGGGGATTTATTTGTAGGAGCGAGATTCTTCACTGATTCATCATTCACTAGTACACCTGCTTATACAACCAAACCTCAACCTCGACCTTAGTCTCCTCCTATTTCTCAGAGTTCAAAGCCACAAACAGAGACTCCATCTGTTAGCTCTGCTAAATCTAGCAAAGTTAAAGATGTGATAAACATCCATTAGAGGATGAAGAGTCTAAAACTGCCTTCACTGCCATCATCGCAAGCTTTCAAGCATATCAAGGTAGTCATCTAACACAGTAAGATCTTGTTTTGCAGGATAAGTCTAAAATGGATGCTGAAGATGTTGAAGAGATGGATTGGAACTGGCGGATGGTGATGATTGCTTACAGAACACAAAAACACTCGTATGTCAATAGGAAATATAAGCCTTGTGCTAATAAGATTGTTGGTTTTGACAAGTCAAAGTCGAGGTGTTTCAACTGCAATAATTATGGGCATTTCTCCAGGGAATGCAAAGCTCCAAGGAATAATGGAGGAAATGCTTAATCAAGTTCTGGCAATTAGAGATTCTAATCAGCTCAGAAGACATTCCAAAAGCCATATCAAAGACTTCCTATGCCTGAGCTTAAAGATACCAAAATCATCTGATGAACCTAAGAAAGCTCTTGTAGTCAGTGTGAAAGATGGATATGATTGTAGTGCCTATGATGAACAATTTACCAATAATCTAACCTCAAGTTTATTTGTTGCAGAAATCCAAGGGGAAGATTGGTCAGAGGACTGTGATCCAAAAGTTGAAGGTGAGAATGAAGAAGATGAGTTTGATTGGAGTAACAAGTATAATCCCAAAGAGGAGTTAGATGATTAGAATAGGAGAAGATATGACAAGTATGATTAGAAATCATTTCTAAACAGTTGGAAGAAATGACCAAAAATCTAGAAGAGGAGAAGATAGCACATGCTGCTACTTAAGTAGATCTTGCTAAAGTTAAAAGTTCAAAAATGATTGTTGAAAAACTGGTGAGTGAAAGAAAAAATAAACAAAAAGCAGGATTAGGATTCACTCATGAACCAATGCCTGATTCAATAGCCAACACTCTACCAGAAAACTTTAACACGCATGATCATTCCCCTGAAAACAAAGCTAAACTTAAAGCTTTTCAGAACAAAACCAAGAATTCTGACAATGAATAAGAAAAGGTTAATGTAAAAAATCTTTGTTGAAAAGGATGATGAAAAGATCAAAAATGGTCATCCCATAAAGATTAAATCATATATACCAAAACAGAAATGTAAGAAAACTTATTATCCAATTGATTCTGTATTGGAAGAAGTGAAAATTAAAAGCAAAGATAAAGCTAAACTGTAACACCCGGATATTTTTAATAGATAAGAACGAAAGAGTAAATGCGAATAAAGAGGAGAAATATAATGTAAACCAGGGTTGAGGGGATAAAAGTGTCCAAAAGGACAAAACTTTGAAAAGTTGGTGAATAAAGCAACATGGCCGCCCATGTTGCCTGCTTACACCTTGTCATTCGAGTTTTTAGGGAGAGATAGAGCAGAAGCTCTCGGAGTTTTGAAGAATAAGAAGAAGAAGTCAAAGTTGAGGTCAAAATTTGTGTATTTAAGTTGTTCTTGGCTAGAACTAGCTTCGGTTATATGCTTATATGTGTTATTGTATGTTCGGGTTGTGTGTTTAGTGGGTTCTAGGTGATAAAAACGTCTGAGAAGTTCAAGAGAAGGGTCTAAGCTCGAAAGCAGCTAAGGTGAGTTCTAGAACCCCCTTTTAACAGGTTTTTAAGAAAGTTTGGGGTTGGAAATGCATGTGTTCATGTTTTTATTAAAAAAGGATTTTCACCTGTATGTGTGTGTGTGTGAATGTGTATGTGGGTGGGCATAAATTTGGGATATATATGTGTGTATGTACATGTTATGATGCTTAAAATGTTAATACTAAGCTTAGATCATGATTTAAGAAACGAATTGGGACTGATTTATGTTGCTTAAGTAAAAGTTAGTTGCCCAAATGCCTAAACAGTGGCCTATCGCCAATGGTCTAATTTACTAAGTGTTCCCAACCGCGTAGAACCCCAAATGTCTAAAAAGCACCCAACCGCCTAAGTGCCCATGCGCCTAAGTCAGGCCCATGCGCCTGAATAGTACCCAAACGCCTGGAATATTGCCCAGAATGACTAAGTGCTAGGCCCAAACGCGTGAATAGTGTCCATGCGCCTAAATAGGCCCATGCGTCTAAGTGAAAAATGACAGTGTAAGTCCAGACGCCTGCATAGTAGCAAAACACCTGAACAGGGCAGAAACGCCCAAATAGTGCCCATGCGCCTAGACACTTAGAATATTTTCTGAAATTTCACGAAAAAGCACAAAGTCTAGGGTTTGACCTGATTTGACTTATGGGCAATGATTACTCATTTTAAGCATGATTATAGGATGTTTTAGGGTTATGGAATGTATGAATGATGTATGGTATGTATAACGTGTTATCTTTTAATGGTATTTATACGTATTTATTTTGTGTTATAAAATACATTAAATATTATGTTATTACTTTACGTAGTATGACAAATGAATGAAAGAACGTAAAGAATAACGTAACGAAATGAAACATAACAATGATGAAAAGTAAAACAAAATGAACAAAATAATGGCTTGCAAGCAAATGAAAGGAGGTGCACGACCATGTTGTCGTTAGCTCAACTGTGATGCAGGTTAGCTACCCCAAAGGATGCACACAGGGTCAATCATTGAGATTGACAAGGCCCTTTGGTATGCCCTAGGTGACTGGATCAGCTTCGGGCATAATGTTCGTGGTTTAATTACCACAGGTCCAGCATCAACTTCGTGCATAATGTTCGCGGTATTGTTCATCGATCCATATGAAAGTAAAAGAATGACATAACGTACAAAGTAAGAAAGTAAGAAAGTAAAAGAATGATGTAAAGTACGTTACGAAAGAATGAGAACGAAAGTAAGAGAATGTTAACAAAAAACATGAAATGAAAGCATGCTATGAATATGATGGTGGAAAATGAATGATAATTAAAGCTAATATTAATACCTTCTATCTGTATGTATGATGCATGATCGCGTATGAAAGAAAAGAAAGGTTTTTACGAAAGTGTGATATTTTATTTATAAAACTAGAACTCACTCAGTAACGCTGACTTTTACGTATTTTCCAGTTGGCAGGTAAGAGTTGCTGAGGATGGCATGGGGGCAGCTACTTGTCTTTTTTGGGATGGCATCCATTAGTATAATAATGATGATTTTGTGATGTAATGCAATTATGATCATTTGTAACGTTTAACTGTATTGTATAACTTTGCAAAAGCTGTCATTAGTATATAAAATGGTTTTATTAATTTCCACTGTGATGTTTTAAATAAATGTATGTTTTATGTGCGATGAATGTCCAACTGTGAGGTGCCCGGGAATGGGGCCTTACAAATTGGCATCAGAGCCAAAGTTTAAGCGAAATGGGTAAATATTTTCCAAATAAACCTAAACTTAAACTGAGAATGGGACAAAGGGAAGGATCCCAGTTAAAGTAGCTACGCGCCATCAGGTATTTTCTTAAATGTTAACCGGTATTATGTGCGCATGTTATTTGATCTTTTTATCCTTAGTAGATTTAGATACGGATGTAGTCAGGATAGGAAATGCTTGGGGGTATGAAGAGTAGAGTAAGTGGCTAATGACAACTGGCCATTGTAATTAGGGACTTACTATAGTTGACATAAACTGAGCTATTACCTTGAATGACCGTGTTAGTGTTTGAATCTTATAGTGTGTTAGAGGATGGCTTGAGGTAGATCTTCTAAGGCTTCACGAGGCGGAGTACGTGGTGGACATGGTGCTGGACCACAGGCCATAAGAGGAAGGCCCAGGGTTGAGAAGGTGACCCTTGAGGAGCCTGAGATCCCTCATCCGGAAGGTGGTGATGAGATTGCTAATTTGAGAGCCTCGATGAAGGAGGCCGTGGTGGAGGAGGTTCATCAGGTCATGCAGACGATCTTGCCGTCTGCGATGACCGAAGTGATTAAAGGTGTTAGAGAAGGAGAGAGGAAGGATAGGAATAGGTCCTCAGGAGGGGAAGAACAACCCAATACTGAGACGATTATTCCTACTGATAAATAAGAGGAGGAAGAGGAGCATGTGCCGGAGGTAGCATGAGGCTGTAATTATGGGGCATTCCAAAGATGCAAGCCCCCTACCTTTTATGGTTATGGCACTGCTGCTGCTACTCACCGATGGGTAAAGGAGATGGAGGCTGTTCTAGAAATCTGCGAGTGCCGGGTGGACCAGAAGGTAAAGTTTGCCACCTAGTCATTTATGGAATCGACTCTATGCTGGTGGGACAACATTGTCCAAGCTGAGGGTAGCAGGGCAATAGGTAGAATGAGGTGGAGCGAGCTGAAGAAGTTGGTGATTGAGGAATTTTGTCCTCATCAGGAGTTGGAAAAGGTGGAGAGAGAGTTTTTGCAGCTGGAGACGGGAACCATGACATCAACAGTACACCACCAAGTTCAACGAGATGGCATGACTGGTGCCGGCTCAGGTCACGTCCCTATCATGAATGATCAAAAGATAAATCCAGGGCTTGTCGACGGATATCCGTAGGCACATGATCTCCGCCCGACTAAGTACATTTAGGTCGGTGGTTGACTTGGCTGGGAGATTGTATGACAAGAGGGAGGTGATGGTGGTTGAGAAGAAGAAGACTGGTGGTGATAATCGGAACTGGAACTAGAAAAGGTTTGGGCGTGGTGACTGTACCCCGAATGACAAGAAAGTGAGGGTGGATGATCGACGGGTGTTTGCCATAGGCTCGGGAGTGAAGAGATGCGGGAAGTGTGGAAAGGAGCACGCTGGTGAGTGCAGGCTGGGGCTTAATGTCTGTTTCAAGTTTGGGATGCCCGACCACATCTCTAGAGATTGCAGAGCAGCGAGGTGCTTCAACTGTAGTGAAGTAGGCCATAGAGCAAGGAGTGTAAGAAGTCGAGGGCAGAGAGTTCCAAAGCGGGGAAGAAGACCGGAACAGAGGAGTAAAGGGCGAGCGCCAGAGCATTCACAATGACCAGGGAGGAGGCTAGGATGGACCCTGATGTTATATCAGGTACCTTTCTAGTAAATCAAACTCTTTCCTATATGTTATTTGATTCTGTTGCTAGTAGGAGTTTTATTTTTTCTATTTTCTATGCTAAATTTCCTGTTAGTAGTAGATGTCTTGATGAGCCCTTCAATGTAGAAACTGCTATTGGTAAGTCCACTGGAGTTACTGATATGATAGAGGACTGTGCCATAGAATTAGAGGGTCATAAGTTTGCTGCTAAGTTACATGTGATGCCCCTAGGTGGACTTGATGTAGTACTAGGGATGGATTGGTTACCCACCTATGAAGCGAACATCATGTGTCGTAAGAAGATGATTATTTTGACTGCGCCCGATGGGAGTTCGGTAACGATATACGATGATCGGGTTATGACGATTCCAAAAGTGATTTCGATGGCGGTGGTGGGAAAGTGCATGAGGCGTGGATATAGTGCTTATTTGGCCTACGTAAAGGATGTGGACACGTCAACACCAAAACTGTCCGATGTGCGGGTGGTGTGTGACTTTCCCGATGTGTTTCCAGAGGACTTATCAGGTGTGCCACTGGATCATGAAATCGAGTTTCAAATTGACTTGATACCCGGTGCCCAACCTATTGCTAAGGCGCCGTATCGTTTATCTCCCTCCGAGATGAAGGAATTGATGGAGCAACTGCAGGATTTGCTCGATAAGGGGTTCATTAGACCGAGTATCTCTCCTTGGGGTGCTCCGGTCTTATTCGTGAAAAAGAAGGATGGTAGTATGAGGATGTGTATTGACTATCGTGAATTGAACAAGTTGACGGTGAAGAATCGGTATCCATTACCGAGTATTGATGACTTGTTTGATGAAGTTCAAGGTGCCAGTTGGTTCTCGAGGATAGACCTTCAATCTGGCTACCATCAGTTGAAGGTGAAAGAGCAAGATATTCCTAAAATAGCTTTTCGCACGCGTTATGGAGACTACGAGTTTCTAGTTATGTCTTTTGGCTTGACTAACGCGCCAGCTGCTTTTATGGACTTGATAAATCGAGTGTGTCGGCCGATGTTAGATAAATCAGTGATTGTATTTATTGATGAAATCCTGATTTATTCAAGGAGCGAAGAAGAGCATGCCGGTCACATTCGAGAAGTGTTGGAGAGATTGAGAAGGGAGAAGTTGTATGCAAAGTTCTCTAAGTGCGCGTTCAGGTTGCGTGAAGTTCAGTTCTTGGGTCACGTGGTAAATTCCAAAGGGATCATGGTAGACCCAGTAAAGGTGGAGGCGGTGATGCAATGGAAGTCTCCAAAGACGCCATCCGATATTCGTAGCTTCTTGGGGTTGGCGGGATATTATCGAAGATCCATCCAAGACTTCTCCAAAATAGCTTCTCCGTTGACTAAGCTGGCCTGTAAGGATGTGAAGTTTGTATGGGGTCAAGATCAGGAGAAGGCTTTTGAAGAGTTAAAGATGTGGTTAACTTAAGCTCCTGTTTTATCCTTACCCAAAGGAAGGGAAGACTTGGTAGTCTATTTCGATGCTTCTTACTCGGGGTTGGCTTGCATGTTGATGCAACGAGGGAAGGTTGTAGCCTACGCATCCCAACAGTTGAAAGTTCATGATGTTAATTACCCTACTTATGACTTGGAGTTAGCAGTTGTGGTCTTTGCCTTGAAGATTTGGCGGCACTACCTATACGGAACGAAGTGCACAATCTTCACGGGCCACAAGAGCTTGAAGTACTTCTTCGAGCACAAAGACTTGAATATGAGGCAGAGGCGATGGTTGGAGCTTATAAAGGATTATGATTGCGAGATCCATTATCATCCGGGCAAAGATAACGTGGTGGCGGATGCCCTTAGCCGAAAGGAAAGACCTGAGCCGATTCGGGTGAAAGCTTATCAGTTGATTATGACCTCTGATGTGATGATGCAGGTCAAGGAGTTTCAAGACGAGGCTTTGAAAGAAGATCGGCTTAACTCTGAAAGGATGAAAGGTCTAGTAACGGAATTGGGTAAGAACACTCTTGGTGTTAGAACCCAATTCGGATGAATGTGGATTCCTCGTTACAGGGATTGATGTGGAATGATCATGGACGAGGCTCATAAGACTCGATACTCCATTCATCCTGGTGCTACCAAGATGTACGACGACATGAAGAAAGATTACTGGTGGCCGGGTATGAAGCGTGACGTAGCGGAATACGTGAGTGAATGCCTTACTTGTTTGCAAGTGAAGGCGGAGCATCGGAAGCCATACGGGAAAATCCAAGCTTTGGATATACCCGAGTGGAAGTGGGAGCATATCACCATGGACTTTATTATGAAGTTACCATGTACCCAAAAGGGTATGATGCTATATGGGTGATAGTTGATCGTTTGACGAAGAGTGCTCAGTTCCTACCGATCCGAGAGACGTATTCTTCTGAGAGACACGTGGATCTATTTATCAAAGAGATTGTAGCTCGTCATGGTGTACCAGTGTCTATTGTATCTGATCGTGACACTCGGTTTACATCTAAGTTTTGGAAGAAATTCCACGATGCGTTGGGAATGAGGCTACACATCTGCACGCCTTATCATCCTCAAACGGACGGTTAGTCCAAGAGGACAATCCAGACACTCGAGGACATGCTTCGAGCGTGCATGATCGATTTTGGAGGAAGTTCGGATGACCATCTGCCATTAGCAGAATTCTCGTACAACAATAGCTATCATGCCAATATTGATATGCCACCATACGAGATGCTATACAATAGGAGATACATGACACCCTTCTGTTGGGGTGACATTGATCAGAAGGAGTTGGGAAGTATTTGGGTGATCGAAGCTATGACTGAGAAGTTAGAAAAGATCAAAGCCTTTATGAAGGCAGCCAAAGATAAACAAAAGTCGTATGCTTATAAACGGTGTAGACCGATTGAGTTCCAGGTGGGTGATAGGGTTATGTTAAAAGTCTCACCTTGGAAGGGTATTATTCGGTTTAGAAAGCGGGGCAAGTTGAGCCCAAGATACATAGGGCATTTCTGAATCATTGCTCGTGTTAGAGAGGTGGCCTATAGGTTAGAACTACCCAATAAGTTAAGTGGAATTCACCTGATGTTCCACGTATCTTATCTGCAGAAGTGTTTAGCAGACGAGGATATGATTGTACCACTGGAGGACATCGAAGTGGATGAACGGCTCAATTACGTGGAGCAACCAGTGGTGATCATTGATCGTAAAGAGAAGAGGTTAGGGAATAAAGTGGTTCCTCTTGTGCGTGTACAGTGGAAGCACAGGAAGGGATCCGAGTCTATGTGGGAAACTGAAGGAGAGATGAGGCAGCATTACCCTTATTTATTTGAGGAATAATAGGTTTCGTGGATGAAACCTATATAAGGGGGTGGACTTGTAACACGCGGATATTTTTAATAGACAAGAATGAAAGAATAAATGCGAATAAAGAGGAGAAATATAATGTAACCCAAAGTTGAGGGGTTAAAAGTGTCCAAAAGGACAAAACTTTGAAAAGTTGGTGAATAAAGCAACATGGCCGCCCATGTTGCCTGCTTACACCTTGTCATTCGAGTTTTTAGAGAGAGATAGAGCAGAAGCTCTTGGAGTTTTAAAGAACAAGAAGAAGAAGTCAAAGTTGAGGTAAGAATTTGTGTATTTAAGTTGTTCTTGGCTAGAACTAGCTTCGGTTATATGCTTATATGTGTTATTGTATGTTCGAGTTGTATGTTTAGTAGGTTCTAGGTGATAAAAATGTCTAAGAAGTTCAAGAGAAGGGTCTAACATTGAAAGCAGCTAAGGTGAGTTCTAGAACCCCCTTTTTAACATGTTTTTAACAAATTTTGGGGCTGGAAATGCATGTGTTCTTGTTTTTATTAAAAATAGGTTTTCACCAGTATCTGTGTGTGTGAATGTGTATGTGGGTGGGCATAAATTTGGGATATATATGTGTGTATTTACATGTTATGATGCTTAGAATGTTAATACTAAGCTTAGATCATGATTTAAGACGAATTGGGACTGATTTAGGTTGTTTAAGTGAATGTTAGTTGCCCAAACACCTAAAAAGTGGCCTATACGCCAATGGTCTATTTTACTAATTGTTCCCAACCACCCAGAACCCCAAACGTCTAAACAGTACCCAACCGCCTAAGTGCCCATGCGCCTGAATAGTACACAAACGCCTGGAATATTGCCCAGATGACTAACTGTTAGGCCCAAACGCCTAAATAGTGTCCATGCACCTAAATAGGCCCATGCGTATAAGTGAAAAATGACAGTGAAAGTCCAGACGCTTGTATAGTAGCAAAACGCCTGAACAGGGCAGAAATGCCCAAATAGTGCCCATGCGCCTAGACACTTTGAATATTTTCTGAAATTTCAGGAAAAAGCAAAAAGTCTAGGGTTTGACCTGATTTGACTTATGGGCAATGATTACTCATTTTAAGCATGATTATGGGATGTTTTAGGGTTATGGAATGTATGAATGATATATGGTATGTATAATGTGTTATCTTTTAATGGTATTTATATGTATTTATTTTATGTAATAAAATACGTTAAATATTATGTTATTATTTTACATAGTATGACAAATATATGAAAGAACGTAAAGAATTACGTAACGATATGAAAGATAACAATGATGAAAAGTAAAACGTAATGAACAAAATAATGGCTTTCAAGCAAATGAAAGGAGGTGCACGACCATGTTGTCGTTAGCTCAACTGTGATGCGGGTTAGCTACCGCAAAGGATGCACACAGGGTCAATCATTGAGATTGACAAGGCCCTTTGGTATGCCCTTGGTGACTGGATCAACTTCGGGAACAATGTTCTTGGTTTAATTACCACAGGTCCAGCATTGGATTCGTGTACAATGTTCGGGTTATACCAATTGGTTTGAATGAATGGGAGATATGACTTGCCCTAGGTGACTGGATCAGCTTCGGGCACAACGTTCGTGGTTTAATTACCACAGTTCCAGCATCAGCCTCGTGCATAATGTTTGGGGTATTGTTCATCGATCCATATGAAAATAAAAGAATGACCTAACGTACGAAAGAAAGAAAGAGAGTAAACAAGTACGAATATAAAATAATGATAATAAGTACGTTACGAAAGTATAGAACGAAAGCAAAAGAATGTTAAAGAAAAGCATGAAATGAAAGCATGCTATGACTATGATGGAGGAAAATGAATGATAATGAAAGCTAATATTAATAAATTCTATCTGTATGTATGATGCATGATCGCATATGAAAGAAAAAAAAGGTTTTAACAAAAGTATGATATTTTATTTATAAAACTAGATATCACCGTTGACTTTTATGTATTTTCCAGTTGGCAGGTAAGAGTTGATGAGGATGGCACAGGGGCAGCTACTTGGCATTTTTGGGATGGCATCCATTAGTATAATAATGACGTTTTTGTGATGTAATGCAATTATGATCTTTTGGAACGTTTAACTGTATTGTATTACTTTGCAAAAGCTGTCATTAGTATATAAAATGGATTTTATTAATTTCCACTCCGATGTTTTAAATAAATGAATATTTTATATGCGATGAATGTCCAACTATGAGGTGCCTGGGAATGGGGCCTTACATAAACAAGAGGAAGGAACATCAGAAGATTCAAATTCAGTTGATCTGAAACTGAAAAACTATGAAAAAGAATCTTCACCTGAAGATGTTCAATCTGTAATTAAACCAAGTTCTTCTAAATTAAAGAATCAACGAAGAAGAAGAAAATCAAATAAAGCAAAAACTGGACAAAATAAAAGTTCAAAAAATTTGACAAAATTAACAAATCAAGCAACTAAACTTAAACCAAATAAATTTGTGTCTGCTAGTTTGTTGAACATGAACTCTTTCCAAGAAATTATACCAAGTCTTAAGACCAAATCTCACTCTGATCTGAAAACGGGTTCAGATTCTAAGACTTCCGCTGTTACTAAAAGATTTGTTCCTAAGGAATCGAAGAAGGAAGTTCATGAACAAAAGATGAAAAGTAATTTGTCAAAGAACAGAATGTCAACTCAAAAGCAAAAACTGACAAATCAAAAACAACAATTTAACTTTTTGACACCAAAATATAAGCAAGAATCAAAAATCGCGTCAACATCAAAAGTTAACAAAGAATTGTTTAAATCTCCATAAAGGTACTGTGAAATTTGTGATATGTACAATCACAATACTGCTGAGTGCTTTTTCAATAAGTACTTTCACTTCTGTGACATGAGAATGAAGGGTTTGTTAGAACACTAAAACATAGTTTAACCTTTTAAACTTTTCAGAAAACACAGCGGATGTATAGGATTATAACAAGTTTATAATCTGAAATATTCGTGTTCTAAGTGTGGTTTTAAGATGGAAAACAAAACCCATATCAATAGGATCTTAAATATATGAATGGAACAAGCTATAAACCTACAAAACGTGCATAAAATCACAGCTTGAACAAGCTGTGATATCTACCTTTTGAGCAGCAAAAATCGACCAAAGATGATAGGTTTAGATGCTTGAATTCAACCAAGAGCTCAATGTAGAGATCCTCAAGCTTTGTATACCCCAAGCCTTGATCATACACCACTCTTGCTAGGTAGAGTCACACCAAGAATCAACTTCAAAACACCAAAAATTCTGCTAGTTGTTCCGTGAACAAGAGAGAGAAAAGAGAGAGTTTTGAGAGTTGTTTTGCATGTAAAAATTGATGGAATGAATGAGTGTCATCCTAGTTATTGATGTGTGTATTCTCAAGATAAATTGGTCCAATAAGGTTCAAGGGAGGGGGACGGCCAAAGACCTTTCAAAATTGGTTTTTCCCTCCCTTTAAAACACCAAATTAACTTAATAGAATTCACATTATGTCATACACATTAAAATGTCATTCTAGACTTATGT
>BJCN01173627.1:0-14842 GCA_018326445.1 Flaveria brownii
TGGATTATGATTAGATGTGTTGTAACGAACGATTTATCTTTCTGCTTCCGCTACGCATAATATTCTGATTATCATTGTAATGAACAATTAAAACCTATCATATAGATAACTGCATCTCATGTGTGACTACTGTGTTCGATCCTGTTTGATCACTCCTCTTTGATAAATTCCAGACCCGGAATTTGAGGGTGTGACATTATCGGAACTGTACATTGAAAACTAAAGGAGTTGCATTTAGCCTCTCTCTTTAATAACATACAAGCTTAAAGCCCCGAACTCTTACATAACCGAGATTGCTACACGAGCTTGTTTTCACGACTCAAATGCTATAACATACAAGCTTAAAGCCCGAGACTCTTACATACCCCATTTTACTTTGAAATTTAAATTGTCATGGGGCCAATAGTCACACTATTAGACATTTAAGGTCCAAAGATCACAGCGCCTCCATTAACTAAAATAATCAAAACGCATTACACTCTTCCTATAAGTACATCTTAAATTCTTAATCCCCTTTCATTTTTTAATTATTTTTAACCATTAATCTCTCATTTTTCTTCACACTTCAGATCGCCGGAGGAGAACTCACGACGGCGATTGTTGCTGAATTCATTTAGGGTTCCGTCGTAGCTCCGCTTCATTCGATTGTGTGATTGTCGTTGATATGACATCGGAGGATGTGGTAGCGAAAACAACTGTCACGATCGCTAATATCGCTGAAGAAGCAAAGATCGCGAGTGAAGGTGTGAAGGCTCCGAGTCGTCAGACCTTAATTGGAGTCTGTAAATCGCTTGTTGCCGGAGGTGTTGCCGGTGGAGTGTGAGTTCTTTCGTTCTCCTTGTTTTGATTACTATCAATTGTTGTTTGGATTATGGATGTATCGTGTTAGAAATTTGTGATTGATTTCTGTGAATTGTGAATGAATCGTGTGTTGTTAGGTACGTGAATTTGCTTGTTTTGTGGTTGCATTTATGAATGTTGAGTTAATGAATTATTGTTTTCTGTTTGAAGAAACAAAGTAAATTCGAAGATGACTGAGACGAAGTTGTATATCAGGAACGTGTATGTTTTGTAATTCGTAAGGTCTGGACATCTCTATGCATCGTGATGAGATGAATTTCAAATTGAAGTATTTCAATGGTACTTTCGAAAGAAAATTGGATACTTTAAAGAGAGAACAATAATTAATATGCGGTTTTTGTTATAAAGTGGAGCTATTTAATGGTTAGTGTTACTGTCAAATATGGCTTATATATATTTAATGTGTGTTTAAAAATTAATTTGATTTATATGTCACCATTGCTTGTTATATTATAGGGATAATCCATAATTTACATGGTATAAAGTCTAATTGATTAAATGTGGTATTTATTTATCTTTTCTTTCAAGTTTACAAAGGAAGTAGACAGGTTGACAATCTGGGCAAGGAATCTGAGAATGTGGTTCTTATGCTTTTGGCATTAATGTATGCTTTGCTGTCTTTGAAAGTATTATTCTGTAGGCTAACTACTAGGACTACCTCTACTTTATGCTTTAAAGTATATTGAAACAAGAAATGAACCATTCAGTTCCCAGGAGATAAACGTTGGAGAGAGAAAATCACTTCGGACAGATTCTAAGTGTGACAGCAATATGATAGAGAAAGCGGCGAAAACCAGTAAAGATGATTAGATGATTTGGACATAGCATGGCCATATTTATGCTTAATAACATTAGTGATTATAGAGATGGTAAAGGAACAATAGGGATATATTGTTTTTGACTTCTAAACAGTCTTTATAGTCTTTCATTTGTGTTTTGACTTCTGACGTAAGTACGTAACTTTGACATTGGTTCTAATTTCATAACTATCTATGATTGATAAGTTTTGCATAATAGGTTAGTGCCCACAGTTAATATGGTTATTCTATGTTACAGATCACGTACTGCTGTTGCTCCACTGGAAAGATTGAAAATTTTGCTCCAGGTAGTTCATCTGTTTATTTATTTACTTTTGTACACTTGTTTTACCTTTATAAAGCATTTCATCAATCAGATTGAAATACTTGAACTCACTTGATTAAAGTAAAACAATTTTGAAATTATTGGAATGCTCTCTATCTTGTTTGCTGGAACAAAACTTACGCATATATATGCAATTGATTGGGCAAGTATGGCATGTCATACATACTTATTGTAGAATATGGATGATTAAAGTTTTTATTACTTTTGTTATGTAACAGGTTCAAAATCCACATGCAATCAAATACAATGGAACTATTCAGGGACTAAAATATATATGGAGAACAGAGGGTTTGCGAGGAATGTTTAAAGGAAATGGCACCAATTGTGCACGAATTGTCCCAAACTCTGCTGTCAAATTCTTTAGCTATGAACAGGCATCCAAGTAAGCTTACCTGCTTTTTTCATGGTCAAGAACTTCCTTTTTGAAGTCAGATTTCGTTACTTTTTAATATCTATGCTTTAATATGCTATCTTTTTTTTACAAAAATAGAGGAATCTTGTGGCTGTATCGACAACAACCTGGAAATGGTATGTACATATTTTTTTTCATTTTCTTGTTTTCAATCAAGATTACCTAGTCAACTCACCCCTGTCAAATAAATCTACGTAAATGCAAATACATCTTTAGTAAAATGGTGTTTTATCTTTTGTTTCAGAGGATGCTGAACTAACCCCTCTTTTACGCCTTGGAGCTGGTGCTTGTGCTGGAATAATAGCCATGTCAGCAACCTATCCAATGGACTTGGTTCGAGGTCGCATTACTGTCCAGGTTTTCTTTAAGATCTTCACGTTCATTGAAATTACAATATCGTTTTATGTATGATAGATTTGGGTTTTTTACTTAATAATAATTTGTTGTCATTTGCAGACTGAAAAATCTTCTACTCAATATAGAGGAATGGCACATGCTCTTACAACAGTACTCCGTGAAGAAGGCCCACGTGCACTATACAAAGGATGGCTTCCTTCTGTTATTGGTGTTGTAAGTTAGCATTCAAATATTTCTTCATAGTGACATTGAACAAAACTTTTACTTATTCATTTATGTTTCTAGATACCATATGTGGGGCTTAATTTCGCGGTATATGAATCCTTAAAAGACTATTTGGTGAAATCAAGACCATTTGGAATGGTTGAAGACAAGGAGTTGAGTGTGACAACTAAGCTTGCATGTGGGGCTATAGCTGGAACCGCAGGTCAAACGGTTGCATATCCACTTGATGTGATACGCAGAAGAATGCAAATGGTTGGCTGGAAACATGCTGCCTCAGTTGTTACTGGTGAAGGAAAGTCAACGCTTGAATACACCGGAATGATTGATGCTTTCAGGAAGACCGTTCGTTATGAGGGTTTCGGAGCTTTGTACAAGGGTTTGGTCCCTAACTCGGTCAAGGTCAGTATATTATTAATCAAATACCTAAAATACCCTTTTGTAGAACGAACATTTTCTCATATAGTTTCCCTTTTTAGGTGGTTCCATCAATAGCTATTGCATTTGTGACATACGAGGTGGTTAAGGATGTACTCAAGGTAGAGATGAGGATATCCGATTAACGAAGTAAAGCATCACATTCTTATTCAACACTCATGTTGGTTTATTGGCATGCAAAGGGTGAGGAGGTAAAACTGCCACTAATGTCTTTGAGTTATCAGTTTTTGATGATAAAGAGATTTAGAACTAGACCGTGTTGATATGGTCTAGTCGGCCCTGTATGCACCTAGAACACTGCTTTGTGTCAGCTGTAGTTTGTTTTTAAGCTTCTTTTCATTCGTATTTATGAACAATAATAATAAGGAAATGCTCAGAGATTAGACCCGCTTTGTCAAACCTGGAAATGATACTATTGTTTGACTAGTAACATTAACATACAAAAGAGATCTTATAGAGTTTTGTGTTGGTAATTGATTTGTTTTGTTGGTTTCAGTTTATGTCATTTTGGTAAGCAAAATCCCTCAAAAGTTGATATATTACTCTCTTGTGCAATCGTGCTATAGAAATTGTAACACTTGAAACTTCTCATGAGATGGCTAAATAGTAACTTGGCAAGACTGACTGACCAAACCTGTGACTATCCTTAGCCTGCTTGTTTGACTGTTTGGACTTGATCTAGTCGTGTTTAAAACCACAACTATACTAAACTAGTTTTTTTTATTTTTCAAACTTAAAAACGGTTTATTATAGTTTATTCGTATTCAACAAACTCGAATATCTATTCAGTTTTATTGTATTTTCCCGAATATTGTTAATTGTATAAGCAAGTAATAGCAGGTATTATTATGACCCATTGACCCCTAGAAAATATAATTTCATGATTTTTCTTGAGTGAATCAAGTTCGATCCAAAAATGAATTATCACGCTGCAATTATAATCAAAATATTATTATGACTCATTGACCCCTAGAATAAATAATCTCAAGAATATGTTTTTCTTTTTCTTTAATCTTTTTAATAATTTAATATTTACATAAAGTTCTAATTCTTCAGACTTACTGAATCAAACACATCATAATTATTATTATAGGTAAACTAAAGACCATATTTTCACAAAATGCATATTCGAACACCCTGAATCAACGTCTAAACAAACAATTGAATAAAACAAACACCAAAAGTGAGAATTGAAGGCGAATACCCCGACTCCTCATATACAAACTCACCTAATCCAATTTCTTGTATGCCAAAACAAACCACAACTCGAAATAATCGAATACCTCCTGATAATTTTACCAATATTTCATCCACTTACCTCACTGTCTGCCGGCGTGCACCAGTGGTTGTCTTCAACAGTTGTTCAAGATGATCGTAACGATCCCGGTGATAATCCGCCCATATGCACAGCTGCTTTATCGCCTCTCGTTTATCCTCGCAAAAGCTCGATATCCATTCGTCTTTCGCATGAATTGTGTTTTCGAGCTCATTGATCTTTACATCTTTTTTCGCAGTTTGCGTCTTCACATCCTCGAATGATTTCATCAATTTCTCATTCTCACCTTCAGAAAACTTCAACTTCATCTCCATTTCTTCAAACTTCTGTTTCAGATCATCTTTCATTTGCTTCAAATGAATCTGTGTGGCTTGGATTTCGTTTGTGATTTCATTAACACGTGTTGTTATGTGCCCGTAATCTTCTTCGAACTTTACTGTGAGGGAGTCAACACCAGTCAAGGTCTCGTTGACTTTATCTTGGACCTCCCTTTTGATATCTGTGATTGTTTGGGATAAAGTTGAGATTTTTTCCATTAAAATTTTATTTTCTTGATGCAGCTTCTCTTCTTTGGTTGCATGATCATGTTCAGTTTCGTTTAACATTTGTTCTGTTACACGTAACTTCTGGGACGATAACCGGTTTTTGACCTCGAGGTTTCTGACCGTTTCAGTCAACGTGTTGACTTCATCTCCTTTGATTTCAAGATCACCTCTAAGGTCTTCAATGGTTTCTTCCAGTTGTTCAATGATATGATCTTTCGACTGGAGACCATTTTGGATTTCCTGTGACATTTCCTCTATTTTCTTCTCGAGTTGTTTAATCTCTGCCACGTGGATGTCCTTCTCTTCTAGCAATTTTTCATGATCACCATTCATGTTTGTGATCTCGTGTCTTAAATGTTCAATCAGATTATCAGATTCTTGTTTCTGGGTGTTAATGGTTTCTAATTCCTTTTGCAATTTGTCGATCTTTTCCTCGTATTTCTTCTCAAGAGCTAATAATTCATCTTCTTTCTGGTGAACTATTTCTGTTTTCTGTTCAACCAATTCAAATAAAGAGTTCTTCTCTAATTCAGCGGCTTCTAACTTTTGAATCAGATTCGACACCTCATCTTCTGTTTTAGTCAACTTCTCCTTCGTTTCAGAGAATTCTCCTTTAACTTGCTGTAACTCTGACTCAAAACCATCTTTTTCACCCTTCAGTTGATCTATTATGGCGTTTAGTTCCTCGATGGTGGTCATGGATCTCTCTTTTTCCAACACTAAACTGTTTTTCTCTTTCTTGATGTCTTCAAGATTCGAATTCAGTTCTCTGTTTTCAGCCAGAATTTTTGAATTTTCTTCAAGCAATCGATCAGATTGGAGTTTCAACTGGTTTAACATGTTTTCTGTTTCTTTTAGTTGTGAATTCAATGCTTCTTTTTCTTCTGTTTCAACTGCCAACTTTCTTTGTAACTCATCAATCTCTGTATCTGCTGCCATCTGAATCTTGTCTTTCAACTGCCCGTTTTTATTTGAAGAATCATCTGAATCTGAATCGGAACTGGATGAGGAATATGATTCTTTTTCTTTCTTCGAACGAACTTTCTCCTTCAGTTTTCCAGTGATATGTTCATACCTTTCGTAGACTGATTTGTAACGATTGTGAAAATCCTCAATTAATTCCGCAAGTTTGTTCTTATCTTCTTGATCTTCCTCTCTGAGTATCTCTAAGATCTTGTTATAGTTCTCTTCCGTCTCTGCATATAACAATCAATTCATGATCGGAACTTATTTTTATGTATATATTCATGAAATATATGACAATTACTGAAGTATATACCCATATTACTGCCTTTAAGTTGCTCATCTTTGTCTGGATCAATGAGACCTCCAACTATCGACTTAATTCTATTCCTCAAACGATGATTCCCCATTTAATTATTCAGCTTTACGTAAACTAAGGAACAAATCTTGATTTAGAAAAAGAAGGCAGTTTTCATCTTCAATGTTATCCGGTCTGACCCTGAAAATCACAACAGAAAACAGTTTTACAAATTTCCATCACAAAAGAAGAAAGCCTTAAGCAACTTACATTAATTAATTGAATCCCCAGCTATCCTGCCCACCAAAAATGTAAGAAAAAGTGACAAAGGGTGTTTTTATAAAGGTATAGATTCAAAAGTCCGCATATATATGGATGGTTGTAGTGTTAGTTGCCATGGTATAAGCTTAAGTATTTGTTCTGCATATCATCAATGGTATCAAGCTTGTCGATCATGGGAAACTATTGTTCTTACACGTAGGTCTATATTAAAAATAAGCTTTAAACCACTTATGCTCATGAAAATAAAGTGGCATGAAAAGTCTTCATTTGTGACATAATCAAGCACAAACAAATTACTTGAGTGAATCCCACTCAAAAAGTGTTGAATTTAAAGTTATAAAGATAAAGATCCTCCACGAAAACAAGAATAGAAAATAATAAACAGCTTGACTATCATTCTTTAGCAGTAATAAATCGTTGTACAGGATATCTCTCAACTTAAACCAAATGTCCTGCAAATCCTTAATGTAATAATATATCTAAAAATTTAAATGTTTATACTATATTTGAAAGACAACGAAAGGCATCTTTTGTTTTTCTTTCCTGTTCACATCATTGTAATTCACTATCAAAACAGTTGGTCAAGGAAAAGCAAAAAGGGTATTTTTGCTTTTTAAAATAGCAATAATAAGTAACATATTATCTGTTGCCTACCAATCTAGTCCACATAGCTGACCTAAATTTGAATTTTAAAAAGGACAGCTAAGAATATTAATAAAATGAACTGTTCTTCAAATCTATACTAATAAATGATTACATGTGGTGACACATGTTATCACTAGATTTCACCTTATAAAAACTTTCCCGCCTAAACTTATTTAACAAATTTTTCACAAAATCATGCTATATTTCTTACTTAAAGTTTTTATTTTATTTTAATTTTTTTAACGACAAGTGTGAAGTTTTTATTTTTTTTAACTACCTCAATCACCACCAACCATTTTAGTGATTTTGAATCTATGATATTAATCATCTCAAATCTTATTTAACTCTTTAAACCTTATAATCACAGATCCTTATTTTTATATAATCGATTTAAAATAAAAATGACAAATTTTAAATATTTTTTCACATATTTGAATTATATATTTATACATTTTAACCCGTGTAATACACGGGCTAATAACCTAGTAAATAAATAAATAACAATAAAACTAGAGAATGACGTTCTTATTGCATAAATCAAAAGAGGTCTATTTATTATTAATTACCTTCGAAGAAAATAAGAAAACAAATCTCAAATATGATCATGAATCATGATCTTCACTGATCTGATTGGATGCTTTGCTTGTAAATTGTCTGAAAACGATCATTTGTAAGCTACACCAATTGAACGATCCTAGCGAGATTAAGATAATCCTAATGTCATGATTCAAGCCCTTTTATTCTGGATATGTAAGAAATCTTAATTCAAACTCTTGACACTAATCAAAATACCTATGACTTTAGAGAGTTATAAACTGCTCACGATCAAATGATTCAAACACATAAACAGCAAATCGAATCGAAATCCAAAATCGTACGAGTATCGATATAGCTCCAATTGACCTAAAACTAAAACAATCAGCAATTTAACCTACATCAACTTCAAATTCAGTCACGTTTCTCTATAGCCATAACCGATGAAGCCAAAAATTCGAACATCAGAATGTCATCGTTAGCGACATACGAATTTCAAGCATCACTCACACTAAAACAGCATCAGTTAAGCTAATTTCATGGCAGTGAGATGAAATCATCATATGAAGGTGAAATTAGCAACAAATTTCTACTAATGATGAAGAAATCCATGAAACAACATACAGAAACTGCGAATCGAATCCGAACTTGAAGTTTTACATCTTATATTCTACACAAACATGCAGAGATGAAACTATCATACAAATTATGAGATCAAATAGTGAGAAATTCAAGTTATCGATGATAAATCGATCGACATACCTTCGGATCGAACAGTGCTTGAAGAGTTCGAGAATCTATTTGGAATCAAAGTCTGGATTGAATTGAAATGTTTAGACTTTAGAGAGAGAGAGTAATGATAGATACCAAATGGAAAATATTTCTTTGTTTGTATTTATAGCCCATTCATTTTAATGGATATTAATAAGACCCCTAGAAGTTTTTAATTTTAGAATGACCCTCTATAAATTTGTAATTTCTAACATTAATGGTTAAATGCACTAACCATATGGATCCCATTGGATGCATGCTCTTCATGTTTTGCATGGTTTAGGCTTGGTGGATTCGTAGTGGAGAGCTGTAGGGATGTTTGTGAGCTGAGGTGGAAGAGAGAGGTAACGACTTGGAGGGAGGGAGATCAGTTCTTAAGGTTCAGGGTCGTTCATGTAGACCAGATCGTGGATGATGATGGGAAATGCGTGTGAGGGTGGATGACAGAGAATAGGGGAGGAAATGGTGGTTAGTGGAGTGTTTTGGCTTTGGTTGCAATGGGCTGGCGTGGAGAAAGAGGGAGTGTTTGTAATCCTTCGTCGTAGATGATATTTGAATGTTAAGAAACGTTTGTCAACCTTGTGTACACATAGTAACGAGTTTAAAGTGTATAATACAATGAATCTTTTATGATATCATGTGATAAGAAATGAAAATCGAATCTTTAATACATATTTGGTAATAAAATTATCATATTGTATAAGTAATTATATGTCATTTGAAAATAAAAAGTTTTAATAGCAAGATAATAGTTATTTAATACGTAATATGTTATTTCATCGAACATAATCACATGGAAAATCATTGGCATAACTTTTGTTATGAGATCGTAGGTTTTTAGACTTAAAATGCGAGTTTAACTCCTCATTGTCGTAGTTAGTGGAGAAAGACGTATGATTAAAAGGTTTTGGTTTCGTCACTGTTAATATTTGATATTTTAATTTCTCATCGACAATAGTAAAGCCTTAATTTAATATTTATATGTAGCAGTGTGCATGGGCCGGTTTGCTTCGGCTTTAGCCTAAATCGAAATCAAAAACCGATCTTTCGGTTTCTAGGTTTAAAACTGTTTGGTTTTGGTCTTTGCGGTTTTTGGTTTTCGGATTGGTTTTGTTTTTTTTCGGTTTTATCATTTAGGCTTCAAGTTTTTAAAGAAAGTTTTGGTCCAAATTAGAATATAAACTAAAATCTTTAGGCTTGCATCATTTTATTGATATTTATATATAATCTACTTATTGTTATAAATTATTTGACATTAAAATACATTGCAATTCATAAAATACAATAACAAAAAATTAAATAAAACATGTTAATCTACCAACTCAAGCAAAGAAGCTTAAAGATTATTCTTGAAACCTAAATACTGAAAATAAATTTTGATAATATAAGTTAAATAAGTAAATAATAGACTAATTATGTTTATAAGTGTGTGAATACACCTTTAAATTTAGAATTTCGGTATGTATGGTTCGATTTTTTCGTTTTTTTACAAGCAAAACCGAAACCAAACCGGAAAAAACGGTTTGTAAACCAAATCATCGGTTTCTTGTTGGTTTCGGTTTTTCGATTCGGTGTCGTCGGTTTTTCGGTTACAGTTCAGTTATTATGGTTTCTTGCACACCCTTATAATTATATGTAAGTTATGGTGTGATGAGTAAATATATATCCCACTAACAAAGTGTTTTTAGCTTGATGTATCAAAGTGTGTAGTAATATGTTATTTTTTCAAAAGGTTGAGTGCTATAATTTAAAAAAAAATGGATATAGGATTATTGGTTAATTTATAGCTATCTGAATTAATTGTTAAAAAAATACACATGTGTTCAGCTTTATGTTACTAACTACACTAAGATAAAATATTAAATTTAGTTAAGATTTAATATCCTTTAATCTACGTTCTTTTATCAAGATGCTTTCATTGAATGTTGTTATTTATACCATACACTTTCTCTCGTATAATATTTACTTCACACAACTACGTTTACTTAAACAGCTTTTATTAAAGTTGAAGGGGCAGGTGTGTATGAACCTAAAACAAAAGGGGGTTAGTTGTAAAATTTGTGAAGAGTGGGGTATGAAGACAAAATGGTTTGTCTCTTTTCCATAAAAACAAATTAAAACTTCGGAGACCTCAAAGTAGGAAGAAATACAATTAATTTGATGCCTTAGTATACCTATTTAACCGTACAATCTAAAAAATAAAATAGGAAACAAGTTTTGATACCATGACAGTTTTTATCGCCCCACAAATATTTAATCGTACATGGCCTACAAATAAATGATTGAAAACTATACACATGATCGTTTGCAGGCTTTAGGGTTGATTTATTTTTAGTCACTATTTAAGGTTTTTTTGACCGGCAAAAATAAGATTCATTAGAAAAAACTAGCCAGGACCGTTGGTCTTTGTTTTTCAACAAATCACCTCTCCTTCCCCTCTTCTCCATATCAAGTGCATTTCATCACCCTTATATCCACAATCTATAGTAAAAAAATAAAATTTTTATAAGGCATATGTCATTTTTTTATGTTGTCCTTCTACAATCTAGCTAGAATTTGAAGTTTGAACACATGTGTGCTCACTGCAATAAAAGTTACAGATTGGTATATAAATATAATTTTCTTAATATATGTTCAATTACTATTATGTTAATCAAATTAACTTTTTTCTAGAAATAAATAAAATATTTCATTAATTTTTTAATAAAAGTTAATATTATTAAAGTAATATTTTATTTCTAGCTAATCATTATTAAAATTAAATGCTTTAAGCATCATACTTTTTAAGCAAACATTTTAAACTATGAATATTCACAAAGTCAAACATAATTACAAATTAATGATTACTCACTATAAAACAACATATCCGCTTTAATGTATATCATTGTTCAATCTATTCAAATCTAGGATTTTTTTTAAAAAAAATGAGGTTTTTAAAGGGATGATTTTGATAATAGGGGTTTTTCTTGTTGGGATTTGACATTAAGGGTATTCGCCCCTGTCATAGGCGGGTTATCTGTCTCGGTCAACGTGGGTTACAGAGAATGCATGTGAATGCACAGATGTCAAGTCAAACTTAGAACTCGCCCATGTTATGAATGGGTTCTCAAAAAGCAAAAAATAAGTTTGACGGTGTCTTGATTTGTCAAATCAAAATGAGAATTCCCCCATGCCATCACATAATCCAAACACTCTCTTTTCTTTTATATAAACGACCAACATTGTTATTTTTTATATATTTATTCCCAATACTTTTTTTAACTCAAAACTTATAAAAATTTCATACTTTCATTCCAAAAAAATGAGTTGGAGAATTACACCAGGTCCACCCAATGTTTTTAAGACGGTGAATGAATTTATGGATGTGTGTAGTATAGGGGGGGGGGGTTATATGAAAATCAGGGGTAATTTTTTGTTTTTAAGAACTCGAGCCTGCGAAGGACGAATTCTCAAATATGATGTGATGGCTTATGAGAACTCGCCCATGGCGCTCTTGCCATCGACGAGTTCTGGCTAAAGGACAAAACCCCATGAAATCATCATGGTGGCGCGGTCAACAAGGTAAGGAACCCGCCATTGGTGTGGGCGGGTACCCTTAAAGTCTAATCCTAACAAGAAAAACCCCCATTGTTAACATGATCACTTTAAAAATACTATTTTTTAAAAAAAATCTAAATCTAGGTATGTTTTACTACCTTATAATTTCATATTCATAATTCATGTTTACTATTTTAAACTAACACATGAATATCTGACGTAGTGAGCTTATAAAGCTCAAAACAAACATATGATACAACATCAGCTTGGAAGATTTTTAAAACATATATTCCACGTCTACCTAGTGCAACTCAATATCTTTTTGGGTCAAAACGAACTTTTAATTTAGAGCCTATATTTTTATCCTAAATTATTTGCACCAATTATAATAAAAAAAATATAAAAATGTAACACAAATCTGTTGGTTTGTAAATAATAAATTGAAATTGCTAAATTAATAAAATAAATTACTACATTTAAAATCATGTATAAGATAACTATGAATGACTTCCCTTGTCAACTTTCGGCTTGGGACATTGCAGAGACCTCACTTGCATAACGAGCATGAGACAAATGAATCAAAGACACAAAAAAGGCACTTCATCACATCAACTTCCAGGGTTCCAGTCCTCATAAAGTGCTAAAACGCGTATACAAATTTACAAAAATCCGCAATGGAAAATTTGAATTAAGTTAAGCGCAAGATGTTTATAATAAAAAAAACATGCATATATAACCATGACAATTATTCAATAAACATTATATATAAATGGATGCTATTAAACAAAACCAAATGTGCATAAATATATGAAAAATCAACTAATTCAAAGTCCTAAAGTGGAAATCACAGTAGTAATATCAAAATCTTAGCACCTAATTCAAAGTCTAATCATGAAACATCAACTACAATAACAACAAACTAGGTTTTGACTTCGCGCGTTGCCGCGACCGTGCGAGTTTTAACGTAACCCTAAACCAAAATCAAAATCAAAATCAAAATGAAGGTTCGAAACCTCAAAATCAACAAAATACGCAAAGTAAAACACACCAAAACCCCATCCATAACACACTAGGACATGCAAAACCCAAAAGTAAATCAAAACCCAACACCATACATAACACAGATGAAAATCAAAGCCGCAAGAAGGCGAAACAGTCCAAAATAGAAAACAGACGAAAATCAAAACCCCGAAAAGAGCAAACAAAAGGAAAACCCAAACCTTAATTGCGAGAATCATCAGGGTATCAATAACGAAAGAAAGAAAGCAGGAACCCAGAGAAAGACAACGACAACGAACCCTATAAACGAACATAATCGAAACACACATCAAAGACACATGTCCAGCCACCCAAAAAAACCCACTCTCAAACCTCGAACCCACACCAAAACACAAACCCTACAAAAACACACACACAAACAACACCAACCAAATTTTTTAATAAGAATAGAAAATAGATAATAAGCATAAATATAACAACATTTTTACATGGATGAGCTCAACCACGTCACCGCATCCATTTTATATAGACATGAATGTCTTTTGAATTATAAAATAAAGTGCTAAATCAAGTTAAACGATTGGTCGATTACCTGATGTTTCTAATGTTTATTAAAAATTTAAGATCATTTCATGAATAAATTATTAACTTACGTTCAGTAGCAAAAATCATTAACTTCAGTTGATGCTTTTAATCGACCCAAGTTGCGAATAACAACAGAACAACTTCGATTTCGATGTCACATGTGAAGAGCATTAAAGCAAGCATACAGTAGAAGTTAACATTAATTAATCGAGTCAACTTACGACCTGTCATTGTTCCTCGGCGATTTAATTTTCACTTCCTGCTTTCTCCTTCCGGTTTTTAATCTAAACGCTCAGATGCTCTATCACGTACGACTTTGACGCCACCAACTGGCTGAGGATAGTGGGGGTCGGGGGCCCACCACTCCATCTCTTTTTTTCGTTTGTAGTGTTAAATTTTAGTCAGATAGTGTAAATTTTCAGTTCAATAGTGTAAATTTTTATATAAATATCGAGTTCGCTCCCTTAAAAAATTAATTTCGCCACCGCCTCCCATACGAGAATGTTCAAGCTCCACCACTGGCACCACCCAACCAACCACGTTGCTACAAAAATTATAATCGAAATGATAAAGACGCACATAAGAAAATCATAGAAACTAAGGACTCAAAATGTACAATAATATAATCAAAACAATAGGAAAAACAGTGTAAGCAACAATACAAGGACTGTTATAATGGCAGACATATGGGTCCTCTCCATTTTGTTTTTTTTTCACTACTATGTGTATATATATATATATATATATATATGCATGTATCAAGAGAAGCAACGATGATTTTCTTCTTCTTCAAATTAATCTTCAATTTCCATCAGAAAAGGATACTCAATTCTCTTAATTCTATTATTATTATAACACGTTATCAGCACGAGTTGCTCAACCAAGAAGATTAATAAAGAAGAAATTATCATCACAATCAATGTAAGTTTTTCACGAATATATATATATTGAATATATAAATACTATGATGATAA
>BJCN01173713.1:0-10108 GCA_018326445.1 Flaveria brownii
ATTTATATTTGCTTTACATGGAATGAATTTTGCTAACCTGGAGGACCTATGAATAGCATTTAACACTTTTGCCCACTACGCATTAGGTTCTTGTTTAAGTCTCCATATCCACTTAACAAGAAGTGCATGATTGCCGCTTTAATCGATCCAATGCCAAGACCTCCATGATCCTTTGGAGCTAACATTTTATGCCAAGATACCCAAACAATCTTTTCTTTTTCTGATGCACCCCAACAGAATTTTCTATGCAAGGATTCAATAGTCTTGATTACTTGAACAGGAACACAGAAGATGGAAAGATAGTAATTAGGAAGAGTCCCCAAAACCAATTGTAGCAAAGTGATTCTTCCCCCAATTGAGAGTGCTTCTCTTTCCATTTAGAAAGTCTTTTTGCAACTTCGTCGATGTTTGGTTTCCAGTTTTTTATTAAACTCATGTTTGAACCAATAAGTATACCAAGATAAGTAAAAGGAAAAGTGCTAGTTTGACAATGTAGAATCCGAGAGAGCATTTTTTGTAACCTCAACATTTATTCCTGACATAAATAATTTGCTTTTTTTGAAGCTAACTTTCAGACCAGAAGCAAGGTTAAAACATCTTAGAATTATAGCCAAGTTTGCCAAATTTAAGGGGGAAGGTTCGACCAAGAAAATTGCATCATCAACATAGAAGAGGGGTTAATTTCGGCCCATCATTTGGTAATTGAATACCCCAAAACAACCCTATATCGTAGGCATTTCTTACTAGCATATGCAGGGCTTCCATCACCATAATAAACAAAAAAGGGGAGAGCGGATCCCCCTAGAGGCGGAGCTTGAACATTATCGCAGGGGGCGGGGGCGAAATTAATATTCCTTGGGGGCGAACTCGATATTTATATAAAAATATAACTACCGGGTCAAAAATTAAGCTACCGGACTAAAATATAACACTACCGACGAAAAAAAGAGGAGGGGCGGCGGCCCCTCCCGGTCTCCTTTAAGCTTCGCCCATGGATCCCCCTGTCTAAGACCTTGGCATGGAGTAAAATCGGGGGAGGGGGAGCCATTGATAAGTACTGATGTGCGACTTAAACTTAAACATCCAAGGATCCATGAACACCACCGGTTTGAGAACCCCATTTTACCCATAACCTCAATCAAAAAGGACGAATGAATAGAGTCATAAGCCTTCTCAAAATCCACTTTAAAGAAGCATGCTTCAGCTTTGGAGCATTTTAACCAGGCCACTGTTTCATTGATCATCAAGGAGCCATCAAGAATAAGTCTTCCTTGGATGAACGCTGATTGAGACTCACTTATAATAGATCCAATCACTAGTTTGAGCCTGTTGGTTAAGGTTTTTGCTATTATTTTGTAGATACTCCCAACGACACTTATTGGCCTATAGTCCTCCACAACCGATGGGTCCTTAATTTATGCAATAAGAGCTAGAAAAGAGGCATTGCACCCATTACTTATACAACCAATGACAAAGAAGTTATCCATGAGGTCCTTGAGCAAAGGAGAGAACACATCCCAGTAGGATTTAAGAAAAGTAAAATTAAATCCATACGGGCTCGGGGCCTTGTCACCCCCGCAAGACTAAACGTTGTTTTTGATTTCACATAGCGTGAAAGGTAGATCTAGGAGCCCAACCTGATCCAGATGAAGAGATTTGAAGGGAATATTTCCAAGGGATGGGAGAGTGGCCAAAGGTTCACGGAATTGATCATTGAAATTGAAAATTGTCTCTCTTATTACCAAAGGATCCGAACACCAACTGCCACAAACCATAAGGCCATTTATTTGATTTTTATGCGGTTATTATTAGCAAGAGAATGGAAGAATCGAGTATTTTCATCACCCTCCAAAGCCCATTTGACCCGAGCCTTTTGTTGTACATCTTTAATTAAATTTTCCTCTAACTCCATGAGAGATTTCTTCCATATCATCCTGTTTTTAATTTCAAAATCATAAAGAGGTCTTCTTTCAGCAACCAGATCCAAAGCATCAATGTTTTCTTTAAGGCTCTTAATAGAACCAGCCTCTTGGGATTTTATTTTGGCCACCCAACATTTGAGATCCTGTTTGAGTTGCTTTCAAGTTAGGAGTAATCGACGATCAGGTGCACCAGATACACATGTTTTTTCAACTGCACCTCTAACCACCTCATCAAAGCCATCTTTTTTCATCCAAGAATTGAAAATTTTGAAAGGAATGGGCCCATAATCTACATGACTGGTTTTTAACACCAATGGGCAATTATCAGAATAAGGCAAGATATTAAAAAAAATAACGACTCACTAAAATTCTGTCAATCTTACTCGTATTTTCCCCACTACCACTCATGTAAGTAAAACGCCTCCCACCCATATTATACTCTAAAGGTCAGCATCATGTATAAAATTATTAAGATCATGTACAGAAGAAGGGCAAAAACAGAGTTCAGTTGCTTGTATGGATACCTAACTACATTAAAATCCCTAAGTATAATCCACATACCTGACATTTGAGATATTAATGACAGTATGTTTAACCACAAAGTATGCTTAAGAGAGTTATCATGAGGCCCATAGAGGTTTAAAATTTGCATATCCCCCACAAAATCATTCATAGACCCAGAAAGCATAATGAAATCACCACCCATGATAAAAGAATTTTTTAAAGTACATAGGATCCCACATAGAGAGTAAACGCCCAGACCGGCCTGATGCATTAACTGATTCAAAATCAAGAGGGGACCTACCCCAATATTTATCGATGGGAATTTTTAAAGCGACATCCATCTTCTTTTCCCAAATTGCGATGAATCAAATTTGATATTCACGCTTAACTCTCTGAACCAAGGCAGGGTTTTTGACACCCCCCACCCCTCTAATGTTTAGTGATAGGAAATTCATTGGATCACTATATCAGCACCCTCCCCAATTATCATATTTCTAATTTTTTCCTTAAACTTTAACATATAAAACCTAAGCATTTCACCTACCTCAATTGCTCTTGTTGTTTCGTTTTGAACAGCCAAGGACTTTGAGACAGCCTCATGTTCACCGAGTAAGAACAGGAGATGGATCTAGTTGAGGAAGTTGCACCCCGGGAGATGGAGTTCCATATAATGGATTTGCTCTACCCTAACATTCGCCTATCCTGATGTTTTTTCTTGAGAATCTTTTTCTTCTTAGAGGACGGTTTCTTCACCTTTTTCCTGCGAATAGGCTAATAATGGTCTGAATCCCAGCCTTCTAGATTGGAAGTAGGGTAATTAAAGTCAGGAATCGATTTGAGCCCAATAGCTGATTGAGGAAGAGATCCAATAGAGTCTTCACTGGCCCAGCCAGATTCCTCATTTGCAGGCCCAACTCGCCAAAGGCCCATAACCATTTTGGAATATTAATATGTATATAAAGTTTAACTTATGTGTGATCGCTTTTGCTTATCGTGTTTAAAACAATTATAAGATCGTTTTGTGTAAATACCATTTTATTCTATGAAAATAATATTATAAGTTTTCAAAAATATGAGTATGATAATTAGTTACCGGCATGGTTATTGGTATATATAACATTTAAAGAAATGGTTGGTTTCATGATCTTTAAACTAGTTGTTCCTTCCTGAAACAATTACATACCATTTTCTTATATGCTAACGCACGAAAACACCTCTACTTTGCGGAATACCACACATTATGTATATCCATTTGTACAAAATATATATAATAGTATATTTAACTAAGGGGAATGTTGGTACATGTTGTACCCAGTTCATTGTACTTGTTAATGTTTACATCTAACGGTCTTAATGATATTAAACACAAGGATATTTTGGTAATTTCATATGTGTTTGCGTGTTTATCTATCATTGTGTTTATCAAATCTTATATTGTTTGTATACACGCTTGACCGAATATAATATATGTGCTTGCAGTAGTCATTCACAGTAATGACTTAGTCATGGATAAATAGCATGATTGACTCCGTCTTATGGTTATCGATGCTAATGGAACATGCTAATGGAACATGCTAATGGAACATGCTAATGGAACATGCTAATGGAACATGCTAATGGACCAGTAGCATGATTGAACCAGGCGATTGGCTCAGTCGCACGACTGAGTCATAAGATTGACTCAATCGTATGATTGAAGCAAATGAATAGATCAGTCGTACGAATGGATCAATCGTGTGGCTTAGTCGCATGACTGAATCATGCGGATGGCTCAGTGGTAAGACTATATACTGCAGCCTAGAAATATCACTTAATTTGTAGAAAAAGAAAATACTTTGATACTTTGCATACCCTAGCCGTCCAGAGCTAATTCTACCTCAACTCCAACTTCAAAGTTCGTCCTGGATTGATTCCTATCTATTCTTAACGTTATTTTATTGTTAGATTGATCCGGGTTTGCGATCTCACTGATTGGATCGCCAATCAAATAGAATTCCACGCTATTTGATCTGGTTTCACGCAGAATCCGTTGTACTCCATACATACACGGTCTGAACTGCAAGGGCTTCTAATAATGATTTGAATGATGCCTTTGATAAATCTGTATGTATTTAATGTCAGCTATCTCCGTACTTGCCACTATCTCCTAATAAGCACTTAATGGAAACAACGATCTGTATGTCTTGGACATCTCCTAACAGTCAATTGATAATTCATAATATATTGTCCTACCTATCAGACATATATCTCCTAATTATCCCTACTATCAGACACCTAAGTGCTTAATCATCATATATTGTCTCTACTCACAGTCCACTTAATCATCACTTAAGTCAGATCGTTAAGGGCATCTCATAACGGTCAATTGATAAATCATCACTCTGTACTCCCTACTATCTCCTAATAAGCACTTAATGTCAGCTTCGAGATATAACGATTTGTATGTCTTGGACATGTCAAGGGCTTCTACCACTGAGTCTGCTGCATAGTGCTTCTTGTCTAAAGCTACAGAGAAAGATTTCATCTCGTCGCACCGGAGAATGGGACACATCAATCTAAGGAAGATGAATCACTTGGTTCACAACGGTCTGGTTGAAGGAGTTACTGTCAAAAATTTTCAGCTTCTAAATTTCTGTATCTCATGCAAAAAAGGTAAACAGACTAAAAAATCTCATAAATCTAAGAAAGTTCATTCAATTGAGATACCACTTGAGCTCCTGCACATGGATTTCTTTGGTCCTGTCAGCACTAAAAGTATTGTAGAGGACTGGTACTACTTCATGGTAACTGATGATTACTCCAGGTTTTCGTGGGTAATGTTTCTCAAGGCAAAATCAGAGACGTTTGAGTCATTCAAGGATTTAGTTACTACACTGGAATCTCTGTATAAGTTAAAAGTAAGGAAGATTCATTCAGATAATGGAACAGAGTTTAAAAATCAGTGGGTGGATGCTTTTTACAGAGAGAAGGGTATTGTTCACCAATTTTCGTCTGCGTATACTCCATAATGAACGGAGTTGCTGGACACAAAAACCGAAGCTTGATTGAAACTATGAGGACTATGTTGGCATATTCGAAGTTGCTAGTTCAATTTTGGAATCAGGCAGTTGCTAATGCATGTTATACTCTCAATCGAGTACTAGTTGTGAAGCGTCATGGTAAAAATTGTTATGAGCTGCTACAAAAACATAAACCGAATCTGGAGTATCTGGAACCGTTTGGAGCTCCATGTATGTTGTTGAAGAAAACTCAGACTGGGAAGTTTAGTGAAAAGGCAGAGGAAGGCATTTTTCTTAGGCTACAATATTCCTGACAAATGGGTTTACAACAATTCTACAGGTCAATTTGAAGTGTGGTGCAATGTGGATGTTCAATGATACACCACCCCTCTTGCAGGGAAAGGTACATCATCATTCTTTGATTGTGATGGATTTTTCAAGTCCTTTAATTTTCCTCTTGAATATTATGAAGAAGAGGTAATTGTTCAAATGATGTATGATGTCCTTAATTCTCCTAATCTAACTTCAAGCTCTACAACACCAATCTATGGTGTTTCTGGTTCAACAGGAGCAGAACAAGAGGTCAGTGATTACTCCTTAGACGATAAGGAAGAGGAAAATGAAAATGAAAACGATGAGGAGCATGAGAATAGTGGTGAAAGTTCACCAGTGGGTGGAATTGATTCGGCTGAATCTTTAGGGACAAGTCAATTCATAGCCACAGAAGATGAACCGGTGGTCACTAATTTGGAAAATAAAGTAGTTGTTTCTACTACTCCAGTGACCAGGACTAGTATGAATTATCCCCCAAAAAACATTATCAGGGATCTTCTCTCTGGGGTACAGATAAGAAATCAGCTTTACACTGTCGACTATGCAGCGGTGACGGAAAAGGGATATGTTCATGATAGGGCTTATAAACTTTTTGTTTCTCAAATTGAGCCCAAGTATGTGAATGATGCCTTGAAATATGAGGCATGGGTTAATGCGATGTAAGAAGAACTTCTACAATTTAAGAAACTAGGTGTTTGGACACTAGTGGATAGAACGAAGGGTGCCAAAGTTATCAGAACAAAATGGGTTCTTTGTTGCAAGAAAGATGACCAGGGGGTCATAATCAAAAACAAAGCACGATTAGTGGTTCAGGGATTTAGATGAGTTAAAGGTGTGGACTATAATGAAGTATTTGCACTAGTGGCTAGAATGGAAGCAATCAGGATTTTCCTAGCCTGTGCATCCTATATGAAAATCATGGTCTACCAATTAGATGTGATGAGTGTTTTTCTTCATGGTGATATCCGTGAAATCATATACATGAGTCAACCCAAGGGATTTGAAGATCCTTATCATCGGGACAGGGTATATAAATTAGACAAGGCTTTATATGGGCTGCATCAAACCCCTCGAGCCTTGTATGAGAAACTCTCCACACATTTGCTGAAACATGGTGTTCGAAGGGGAGTAATTGACTGCAAGTTGTTTATAAAGAAAAAAAGATGGCGACTTGCTGATGGTTCAAATATACGTGGATGACATAATCTTCGATTCCAAAAATAAAGACTTGTGTAAAGAATTTAAAACAGTGATGAAAGTTGAATTCAAAATGAGTGTCATGGGAGAAATGAAGTTTTTTCTGGGTTTACAGGTGGATCAAACATCTACCAGCATATTTCTGCATCAGACTAAATACGTGGGAGACATATTGAGCTGTTTCGATATAGAGAATGCCACTGTTGCTGGTAGCCCTCTTGCCATGAATCATGATGTGGCACCTGATAAAAACGGGGATTTGGTTGATGCCACCATGTATCGGGGAATGATTGGATCTCTCATGTGTCTCACATCTTCTCGTCTTGATATCATGTATGCCACGTGTCTCTGCTCGAAATATCAGTCGAAGCTAAAAGTGAACCATCTTATTGGGGTAAAATGGATTTTTTGTTATCTGAAGGGTACACCAACACTCGGGTTGTGGTGTCCTCATGATGATGATTTTGAACTTACTGCTTATAGTTATTCAGATAATGGAGACTGTAAAATGAACTATAAGGCAACTTCTGTAGGGTGTTAGTTCTTTGAAAGACGGTTAGTCACTTGGCAATACAAGAAGCAGACCTCAGCTGCTCTGTCAACATGTGAATATGATTACGTTGTTGCTGCAAGCTGTGATTCTCAAATTATCTGGATTCAACAGCAAATGCGATACTACGGTTTGAGATTTACTAACACTCCTATCTTTGTTGATAATTCTGTTGCCATTGCTGCTACTAAAAATCTGGTACAACATCCTAAAACTAAACACATCGGGATAAAGTATCACTTTATACGTGATTATTTTGAAAAACATTTAATCGATGTGATTAAAATTAATATGGGTTTTCAAAGAGCCACCCTCTATACAAAAGCTTTTGATAAACCGTAAATTTTCTATCTGTTAGAGGTTAATGGTGTCAAAAAGAAAGATGATGTGATTTCGGAGGAATTAATTTCATAGTCCGTCAGTGAGTTTTTAAGTTTTAAAATTTTTAAATTTCTTTTACAATTTTATTTAAGTGTAATTTTTATTTTTTATTTTTTATTTTGTTTTCTGTCTTTTAAAATTTCAAAAAACACAAAAAGATTTATAGTTTTAAATGTTAGGGGGAGAATAGTTTTCTTTAAATCAAAAAAAGGGACGGGCAGATAAGCTGAAAGGCAAAGACAACAAATGTAAGAAATTGATTCAGTACTAAGGAAAATGATAGTATACAGGTATCGAGTCATTTAGGACACCAAAAAGATTTTCCTTCTTGTATTGTTTGAAAAATAAAAAATAAAAAAAATGATTATTTAGTAAACATAGAAAATTATAAATCTGAGATATCAAAGCCTAATAAGTTGAGAAATGATAGTAAGCTTGTCTATTACCGCTGTCACATGGAGAAAGTAGGTCTGGGGGGTGCAAGTCCATTATACGATGTGTCGGTAGATTCAACACAATAGACAAGTAGACATCATTGGTGACTCACTTAAACTAAATCAATCATCAAGTCATGGCTTCCCATCTTATCCCTGGTCTGCACAATCAATAGATTTCCAATAAGTGGTGAGGAGCAATGAAAGCCACAAATATGTGCTAACGGCCAAAAACATGAGCAATGAATATGACAAGTGTCAAAAAGTTTCAAAGCTAAAGTTAAACGTAATCAAGTTGGTGACAAATGTCATTGTTGCGTTAAAGTGTTTTATCAAATTGCTCTAAAGAAGATAGGTCTTGCGCCTCTCTGTTATGCGATGGCACTGACCTGAGGCAAAGTATAACCTATACATTCTAAGAATTCACTGTTGTTTGCGCCTCTATGTTGTGTGATGGCACTGACCTGAGGCAATGCATCTCTACGAAATCTCTTAGAATAGTCTCTTCTTTACAAAAACATCTTTCTTGAGGTGAAAAGCATTGATTTGAAGCTCTGGTTTTGTTTAGCACTAGACCACTCAAAAATCTCCTACGAAAGGTTGATTACCATATTAGCATGGGATCCACGAATACTTGTTGATCTAATACACCTAAATTATCACCGATGTATGTCAAAAGTCTGTGTGTGGATTTAAATGGACAAATATACTGACAATCATCTTGGCTGCATTTCTCGATGTCCAAAATCAAAGTGTACAGCGTAACAGTTTTGGCATGATCTCCTATTAGTGTCTTTGATTCTTGGATGAAAAAGATCCTTTGAAATGTATATACAAGTTATTCTGTTATTGAAAAATATATGAAAAGTCCCAAATAATTATGTTTTTGCCTGTATGATTCCATATGAGTTGTTCTCTAAATGAGGTTAATACTCAAAGCTAGTCTGCTCAGGGGGGGAAAAACTCTAAATGATTTTAAAGTATTTTCGACTCTTCTCAAATGAAAAATACAATAAGATTTTTTACTTCAGCTTTGCAGTTCAAGTTTTTCCTATTTTGCTTATGTCTATGATGTGTCAGTGTCGGACTATGTGACAAGATCAAACTCCATGAACGTCACAAATGAACTGAATCAAAATCATGAAAAGCTGGTTTCTGAATGATAAAAGGGTCACATCTGAGGTGATCAGTAATTTAAAAAAATGAAAGCTGATGATAAAAGGGTCACATCTGAGGTGATCTAAGGATAAAAAGGTTATGTCTGAGATGATCGATAGATAAGAAGGTTACGTCTGAGGTAACTGTGTGCAAATCTGAGCCAAGCTAAGTCGAATTCATAAGATTGGCCCCGTAGCACGACTGGACCATACGTATGGCCCGGTCACACGATTGGTAGGACGAGTATTGATCATACGCACGATTGGATCATGAGTATGGACCAGTCGCATGATTGGAAAAGACGACTATATCAATCGTGCGACTAAATGCCAGTCGCACAGGTGGACTATGCGTTTAGGTCCAGTCACACGATTGAAAGCAACTAGGGTATAAAAAGAGTTTCAACGCTCCACTGTACTTCACTATTACAAAATTCTCTAAAAAACTGGCGATTGTGGGATCCCTTTTCGTATTTTTTATGATCTAAACTTGTTCTTTCGACCATTAATTGATTTTGTGTTATTAGAGGTAAATACGAGATGAGTTATAAGATTTACAATGTCTTAAACCGATCCAATACACGTGAATTTGGTCACTTACAAAACCCGAGAATGAAATCATCAAATTGAA
>BJCN01173735.1:0-12060 GCA_018326445.1 Flaveria brownii
AACAAGCCCCACCCGAGTAACTCGAGTTCACATGTGTGCAACTTTGTCCAGAACACAAACATTGTCACAACCTGGTATGTTATGACGAGAGGCAAACAAATGAAACGCACATCAGCTTCGATCACGACATCACTATGATTGTTACTTAAGAAACTAGATTAGCTATCTATTTCAGCACACTAGTTATGTTTTACAACTATTATTGATTATGTTAAATGCAAACTCTTGAACTAACCAACCATTTTCTGGACTCTTTTAGTATGCTATTCTCAGGTCGAGGTTAACAGTTGCCCTAGAAGCACGTACGGGTTGAGCATGCATGTGAAAACAGGAACTCTTACACTTTGGGTTTATCTTACATTCTAGTTCTAAACATGGTTTGGCATATGTTTTGCTAATGTTATATTTCTAGTACTTTGGGTTTAACTTAGTTACAAAACACTTCCATAAATGTTTTATATTTTCAAACTCTGATTTATTTTAAATGTTGCATATAGTGTTGTTCTAAGTAACTAATGACTGGGATGCTGGTTTATTCACACACCTCATGGTAAAACCCCATATGTAGATTCTGAGGGTGTGACAGATTGTTATCAGAGTCATTGGTTATAGGAAACTAGGATGCATACACACTAGTCTATAATCGCACAGTCTATTAGTTACTTGTTATTTGTCATTTACTTTATACTTATTAGCACGCACATCACATACCCTGCAATATGACATCATCATCGTCTTTATCTCCTACACGACATAGGCCAGTAAAGAAACCTGAGGTTCCTACTGATTTTGCTCATACTAAGGACACTAGATCGACCACCTATATATATGCCTGGCACGTATCGCCCTGTTGAACCCGCGATTGACCGAGACATGTCAGACCCTTGTAATTAGGCATCGTATCACACCACACTTATCCAGATGTTAGAGAAGGAACACGTTTCGTATACATTCCCTCTTTTGAGCAGAGATCCTGAGTTATTACCCCTACCTTATACCTCTATTAGAGCTATAACTACAATGGTGGCATCACATGATAGGGTAAGACGAGACCTTCAAGATGAGTTTGAGGGTTTGCACGATAAGCATAAGTACATCAATAGCTTGTATGACGAGATGGAAGATGGCATAATATGTAGGGATGACAGTATGGGCAGGCCGGGGAGATTCAAGCCCTACGTGAATAGGTTGTTGTATTGACTACTTATTTGAACTTGACCTGAAACCAACTACATTAGGCTTCAATGCATATAGTCCATCAAAAAAACAACTCGAACCTGAGGCGGCCCTGATGGAGGAGCCTTAGGAAGAACAAGAAGAACCTGAGGAGGCACCAGTAGGGGAGGAGGATGACAGTGATGAGTCTAAAGTAGTAGACTGAGTTTCAATATCTTTATATGACTTGGACTACGTAGTGTTTTTTTAAAAACCTATGTTGGAAGGGTTGTTTCCCACCCAATAGAAAAACTGGAAATTTTGACGTTGATTGAACATTTTATGAGTTGCTTACAATCTATTTATCTTTAAATATTATTTTGGTTATAAATGTTATGGTTGATGAACTTCATTATTTCCTAATTATTTACTATACTTCAATGAGATTATTGTGTTAGATGTTGCTCATTACTGTGTTTATGAATCTAAAGTGAAAAATGGAAGGAGTTGTAAGAGGACATGGCCATGGATGTGGGCGTGGTGTCGGAGCGGTGAACATGATCCCCATGAAACTAGCTACTCTGATAAATGAAAACGTGCAGGTGGCAGTGGCTATAGTGCAAACTACCCAGCCAACAAGTAAATGATACAAGTGACTTGATAAATGCTCTAGTTTCTTGTTTAAATCATTAAACTAAATGTTTTGGTTTGTTGGAACACGACCCCCACCCCGTACTTACAAATCCTTTATGGATTGCAAGCCTCATACCTATAGTGGAGCTGAAGGGGTTGTGGGACTCGTGAGGTGGTTTGAGAAGGAGCCAGTCTTTGCCAAATGTAACTACCCGCCAGTTGATCAAGTAAAGTATGCAACTGGAACACTAGAAGGTGCAACACTTTCCTGGTGGAATGCCCACATGCAAATGTTGGGTCAGGTGATGGTCAATGACCTACCCTAGGATGAGTTTAAGACAATGATGACTGAGGAGTATTGCCCTTGTGATGAGGTGCAAAAACTGAAAATGGAGTTGCGACAGCTGAAGATGCAAGGTTCTAAGGTTGATGCCTATACTACCAGGTCTCATGAGCTGGTGACATTATGCCCCGGGATGGTGACCCCAATACACAAAAGGATAGACTTATATTTATATGGTTTGGTTCCCAAAATCCAAAGCAGAGTTACTGCCTCCAACCCCAAAACAAATCAGCAGCCGATTCAGTTGGCACAAAAGTTAACCGACCAGGAAGTGGAACAGGGTAAGCTGCCTAAACGGGGTGCGGTGGCGAGTGTACCAAACAAAAAACCCCAATAGGATGGTCTAAGGAATAAGGATTTGACTTCAGGTAACCAGCAGCAACAAAATCAGTAACAACCAAGAAAGTTCGACAATAACCGAGGTTTCAATCAAACAACCATCATTAAACAAGGACAAGGAGGAGACATGGGGAAGTATCCTAAATGTACCCGATACAACTACCATTACATCGGAAAGTATGACAACTTCAAGTGTCGGAGATGTGGGACGCTAGGGCACGCATCGAAAGACTGTCATGGCGAATTGTTAAAGAAGCCACAACAAACACATGAAACTCCAAAAGGCTGCTTTGAGTGTAGAAAAGAAGGGCATTAAAAGAGGAACTACCCTTAGCTGAATTAAAATGACAATGGTCTGGGAACGATGGAAACAACAACAACAACCCTGGAACTAGTGCCAATAATGGTGGTAATAACGGTGGAGCTAAAGGGAGAGCCTTTGTTATGGGTTCAAATAAGGCTCTAAATGACCCTACTACTGTTACTGGTAAATTTTCTATTAATGGTCATTTTGCTACGGTATTGTTTGACACTGGAACTTATAGAAGTTTTATCTCCACTAAGTTTAGTAGTCTCTTTAGGATACTATAGAATTAGCTGATGGTAAGCAAATCCTTCCTACACACATCCTTGAGGGTTGCAAGATAGAACTTGTTGGTCATACCTTTGATATCGATCTTATGCTTATTACACTTGGGAGTTTCGGTGTGGCCGTGGGCATGGATTGGCTGTTTGAGAAGCAGGCAGAGGTCATTTGTCACGAGAATGTCATTCGTATTCCTCTCATGGATGGAGAGATTCTTTCAGTTAAAGGAGAGAATTGGTACTGTGATAGGTATCATCTCATTCATAAAGGCGCAGAAGTGGCTACACAAGGGTCGCTTAGCCTTACTAGCCCTTGTAAGTGACAAGCAACAAGAGGAGAAGAAGACAGAAAACATTCCTGTGATTTGGGACTTTCCAGAGGTGCTTCCAAAGGATCTTCCTGCACTACCCCCTCATCACCAAGTGGAATTCCAGATTTAGTTGACTCCCGGTGCAGCGCCAATCGCTAGAGCACCTTATTAATTGGCACCGAATAAGTTACAGGAATTGTCGGCACGACTTCAGGAGCTATTAGATAAGGGCTTTATCCGACCTAGCTCATCGCCTTGGGAGCCCCTGTCTTGTTTGTTAAGAAGAACGATGGCACATTTTGGATATGCATTCACTACATGGAGTTGAACAAGGTCACAATCAAGAACCAATACCCGCTACCTTGTATTGATTATATGTTCGATAAACTCCAAGGATCTAGTTACTATTCAAAGATTGATTTAAGTTCTTGTTATCATCAGTTGAGAGTTCAAGAAGAAGACATCTCGAAGACAATATTCAGGACTCGCTATGGCCATTATGAATTCTTGGTCATACCGTTTAGGTTAACTAATGCATCAGCAGTGTTCATGGATCTCATGAACTATGTATGCAAACCCTACCTTGACCAATCTATTATTATGTTTATCGATGACATATTGATCTATTCTAAAACCAAGGAGGAACACGAAGAGCACGTAAGGTTGACCTTAGAACTGTTGAAAAGAGAACAACTATATGCTAAATTCTCTAAGTGTGATTTCTGGATACGAAAGGTGCAATTTGTAGGTCACATTTTGAATGAGAAAGGCATCCATGTAGATCCTGCGAAGGTGGAAGCAATTAAGAAGTGGTCAGTTCCTAAAACGCCTAGTGACATATGTCAATTCCTTGGACTAACACGATACTATCGACGCTTCATTGAGGGATTTTCAAAAATCGCTCAACCTCTCACTGCCTTGACTCATAAAGATATCACGTTTAAATAGGGAGAGAGTCAAGAAGAAGCTTTCCGGATACTGAAACAAAAGCTTTGTAGCAAATCGATATTAGCATTACCAGAAGGAAGTGATAATTTCGTCGTTTACTGTGATGCTTCTATCAAAGACTCAGTTATTTCTTGATGCAACAAGACAATGTGATAGCCTATGCCTCGAGACAACTAAAGGTGCCCGAGAAGAACTACACCACCCATGACTTAGAGCTGGGTGCAGTGTTTTTTGCCTTAAAGATCTGGAGACATTACTTGTATGGTACCAAGTGCACTATTTTACACCGATCATAAAAGTCTTCAGCATATCTTTGAGCAAAAAGAGCTAAACATGAGGTAGCAACATTGAGTGGAGTTGTTAAACAATTATGATTGTGCTATTAATTACCACCCAGGAAAGGCAAATGTAGTCGCTGATGCCTTGAGTAGAAAGGAGACCGTTAAACCTCGACGAGTGAGAGCTTTACAGCTTACGATTAGTACTCACTTGCCTGAACAAATTAAGGAATCTTAGACGGAAGCTTTGAAAGCGGAAAACATTGGGCCCGAGTCGTTACGTGGGATGGATAAACATCTTGAGGTGAAAGCTGATGGAATTCGTTACTTCATGGATAGGCTTTGGGAGCCTTTGCAGGGAAATCCGAGAGACTTAGTTATGAGTGAAGCACATAAGTCTAGATATTCTATACACCTTGGTTTGGATAAAATGTATCATGATCTGGATGCGCACTATTGGTGGCCTAATATGAAGGCAGACGTAGCTACATATGTGAGCAAGTGTTTGACTTGTTCTAAGGTTAAAGTGGAATATCAGAAGCCAGCTGGGTTATTGGAAAAAACTAATATTCATCTATGGAAGTGGGAACAAATTTCTATGGATTTCATTACTAAGTTACCCAGGACTCCGAATGGTTGTGACACGATATGGGTGATCGTGGTTCGACTAACTAAGTCAGCTCATTTCTTAGCGATCAAGGAAACTGATAAATCGGATAAGCTAACCCGAATTTACCTGAAGGAGGTAGTTTCGAGACATGGCGTGCAAATCTTTGTTATTTCTAATCGTGATGCTCATTTTACATACGTATGGATATGAGCACTGCCTATCACACGCTGACCGATGCCAAAGCGAGCATACTATTCAAACCTTGGAGAACATGTTGCATGCATGTGTGATAGATTTCGGGAGTAATTAGGTAGTTCATCTAGCGTTGGTAGAGTTTTCATACAATAATAGTTACCACACCAGTATTAAGGCGGGACCATTTGAGGCGTTGTATTGGCGTAAGTGTAGATCACCAGTTTGTGGGGCAGAAGTTGGTGATAGTCACATGAGAATCCCGAGAAGATAGTACAGATATGAAACCTTATGGCTTTAACCCGATACAGAGAAAAGAGCTACGCTTATAAGCAAAGGAAACCTTTGGAGTTTCAGGTTGGCGACAAAGTTTTGTTGAAAGTCTCACCATGGAAAGGTGTGATTCGATTCGGCAAAAGAGGAAAGCTTAATCCGATATATGTATGACCATTTGAGATTCTAGAAAGAATAGGTCCAGTGGTGTATCAATTAGATTGGCCTAATTCACTAAAGGGAGTTCACAATGTGTTTCACATTTTTAATATGAAGTGCTTATTTGACGAAACTATGATTTTACCACTCGAGGAAGTACAAGTAGACGAGCAATTGCGATTCGTTGAAAAACCAGTTGAGGTAATAGACCAAGAGGTCAAGACCTTGAAACAGGGCAAGATCCCTATTGTCAAAGTTTGCTAAAACTCAAGACGTGGATCGGAGTTCACGTGAGAATGTGAGGATCAGATGAAGCTCAAGTATCCTCATTTGTTTGAAACAACGACTACTACCGGCGAAGGTAATGATTAAATTTCGGGTTGTTTGAAACAACGACTACTGCCGGCGAAGGTAATGATTAAATTTCAGGATGAAATTTCTTTCGACATGGGGATGATGTGACAACTCACCCAAAACTCACTCGATTTTCTTGTGCCAATGCAGTAGACCAGTGATGTAACACAACCATGTAATGCAATATTCAAGATGAAAATTCTTTCAATGTGACATCCGGTAACTTTCCATTACCAAACTCCGTTAGTTCTGTTAGGTCTTGCATACACGTGTCGAGATCACACACTAGTTGTCACTGAATGTTGGTGACTTAATAACAATTATCTATGATAAACAGATAATAAATTAATAATTTTGATTATTAATTCGTGCTTATGTGATTTATGGATTTTGAATATTATTTGTGAATTTTACTTGATAATGTAACTACGTGTAATATATATTTCATGAGTTTTGTCTTTAGTTGGAAAATGTTTACGATTATTATTGTTGATTAAAAATGTTTGTATTGTGTAGTTAAAGTGTTAACAAAAATGCTAAAAAGACTAATTTTTATAAAAAGTGATTAAGGAAGGTTTTAACGGTAATTCTTAATTAAGTAAAGTTTAACAAAAACCAACCTTGGCCCCCTAGCCCCATCATTGGCCGAAAACCCTTCTCCCCACTCTCACCATTCAAATTTGATCAAGAACAAACACCAAGCATCGATTTTGATTGGGATTCAAGTGTTTCAAGTTGTTTGCAAGTGCTAATCATCCCTAATTCGCAATTAAAGGTAAGTTTTTGCAAGAAATTTCATGGTTTTTGGTTCTTGATAAACCCTAATTTGAATTCCAGATTAAAAGTTAAAATTGATGATGTTTGATGATGATATGATGTTAGTTGTGATGTATTGTTGCTTGTTTGTGATGATTTATACAAGAAATCCATGATTTTGATGACCTAGTTCATACCTTACCCAAAATAGTAACTTTTGATCATGAGATTATTCAATTGATAGTTGTTGGTGATATTAAGATGATAATTGTGTTCAGCAGATGTTATTCTATGATGATTATGCAAGTATTGGTGAAATTTGGTATCTTATTCATAGATTGCCTGAAATAGTAACTTTTGGATCATGAAGATATATGTCTAGTGAATTATGAATGATTAATGTGTTTGAATGGTACCTAAGAACTAGTCTAGGCATGTTATTGTTGAATTTATATTGAAGTTGCTGAAAATTGGACTTTTGGGTGTTACTTTCCTGAAAGGGAAACTTTATTTATATGAAACATGTGATCTTGTGAATTTGGCATGTATATGATGCTAGGATCATGTTATAATGTTTATTGATAATGTCTAATGTATTGGATTATGTTGATTGGGTTAATTGGATGGTTGATGAACTATTTGAAAAATCTAGGGTTCTTGGAAAATATGCAAGAGTACAAGTGTCATATTTTGTACAAGTTATGTTTCATGATGAACTGTGATTGTTGATTATTATAATGTTGATGTCTTGGTTGAGATTTGCATGTGTTGTATGAAAATATAAGTTAGCGTGATTATCTTGATGAGACTTAAGAATGACAATGTGGATTATGTTATTAGCTTGTGTGGTGACCTATGAAATCATGACGTTTAATGCGATATCAACTTTGGCTAAACAACTCAACTTAACATGTCACCAATGGGTCAAGTGGTTCAACTAGGTTATCTTTGTTACTGTGTTCGATGTCACTTGGGTCAATCTATTTGTTGAGCTCATAGGATATGTTAGGTCTTTCTGGTTATGAATACTTACAAACTCACATAATCTAGGTAATCTTTGATGGGTTGCCTTCCTACTCTTTAATTACGTTGCTTGTTTTGCTCGTGTGTACACCAGGTGAGTTCATACGGCACTGTTTTTACTTACTTACTTTTTGGGGGGTGATGGCGTACTATTTTATTTTACAAATGCTTTACATTGATATAGTTTTGTTAGTATAACATAATGTAGCTACGATGAAATCCCTCACACTTTTGAATCGTTAATAATGATAACTAGCAGGGAAATCTTGGGTAGTACTACTGGGTTTGACAAGCCACACCCGGGTGACTAGAGGTCACATGGGTGCAATTTTATGCTAAACATATACATCATTATAATATGGTATGTTGTGACGGGAGGCAAACAAATGAAACGCATGTTAGCTTCGATCGTGAGATCACTATGCTTGTTTTTACGAAACTAGATTAGCTATCTATTTTTGCACAAAGTTTATGTTTTACAACTATTATTGATTATGTTAAACAAAAAAACTTGAACTCACCAACCATTGTGTTGACTCTTTTAGTATGCTATTCTCAGGCCGAGGTTAACAGCTGCCCTAGGAGCACGCATGGGTCGAGCGTGCATTTGAATACATGAATTGTTACACTTTGGGTTTATCTTACATTCTAGTTTCAAACATGGTTTGGTGTGTGTTATGCCAATGTTACATTTCTAGTACTTTGGGTTTAACTTATTTACAAAATGCTTCCGTAAATGTTTTAAAGTTTCAAACTCTGATTTATTTTAGATATTGCATATAGTGTCATTTTTAGTAACTAGTGACTGGGATTCTGGTTTGTTCACATGCTTTACGGTAAAACCCCGCACTTGGATTTTGAGGGTGTGACAGATATGACCATTCTCAGCCTATATTTACATTTAATTCGAAAACGTCTATCAGCTTACTGAAGTACGAAGCTTCGCATTTTGGTCATGTTTTAATGTGTGATCACCTATCTAATTCGGATTTCATCAAAAACAAAATTAGAATGATAAAAGGTTTCATATTTTTCTTCTTTTAATCATATATTGCATTGGGTGTCACATTAGCTTTCTTTTGGTTTCTAATGGATAATATTTGGTATGATCTAAAAAATAAAAAATAAAAAGGCTTTTCAATTCCTAAGGCTAGATCCTGATGTCTTTATCATCTTTGTGCATAACTTGGTTTCTTGCTTGAAACAATCCATATGAATTATTCTTTATAACTTTAGGAATTTAATGTAACCTATGCATGAAAAGTCCACCTTCTAGCTTATTACCCTCAGCTAGACAAATCTAAAGTATTTTTCCTCTTTTGAACATCAACACGAATCTAACCACGACCAAGAACCAAAAACCATGCTTAAGTAGGTAATTAGTCAATGATTTGTACTTAAAGAATCAATCTTTTCATATTTTTCAAGCTTGTTTAAGATTTTATTTTTCAAAAATTGACACTCTTCTTAATACATTTTTTTTGCTTCCCTCATCCTCACACTTGGTATACATTGTCCCCAATGTATGATTTTTAAAACATGAATAAACATGGTGAGGAAGAATAAACAAGACAAGAAAGGAGTACATAGACCTAATCATTAGTGAGAGTCTTCATTAATTGACTTGCGCCTCCCCACATGGTGCTTGCATTTGGTGCATGATTAAACTAACAAAACAAAACAAAGAACACACAAACTAATAAAAAAAGTAAAACTCACTTTCGTAGGAATCAAGGTTGCATTTAGCATATGCAAAAAGCCTTTAAACCCCTCGGTAGACCTGAGTGGATGAGTTGTAGTCTCGTGAGGGTTTATAATTAACACACTAATGAAGTTCTCGGGTTGCCTCCCGCAAGCACTAAGTTTTAGGTATTCAGCCAGACCTTACCTGAGACCACTTATGGTGGTCGTATTTAGTGCTTTTCTCCAAATTTCTTTTTTTAGAACTGCTTCTCCTTGTTTAATAGATTTACTTGTTCACTCCCATTAGGGTCAAACATCTCTGCTTTGACCCTTGCATTCTCTTCATCCAGTGGTTTACCTATCTTAACCTTTCGTCTTGAATTTTCCTTCCTTAATGGATCAACATTCACATTCTCCTCCTTTTCTATATTTTTGAGCTCAAACCTATAAGGATCTAAAACATTCTCCTTGTTGATGTCCTCGCTTACGTGTGAGATGTGAAGAGGATCACACCCGTTAGTAGCATTTATTACAGAATAATGGTAATTAACCACAAACGTAATTGATTTTGAAAACACATTAATGTACAACTTATGGTTTTCAAATGCCAAGTCGATTATTACATCTCGGCAATTGTTTTGCGTTTTATCTGTTGCCAAGAAAGATCAACCTATAACTATCTTTGGTTGCTTATTCGTCCTTACAGGTGCATAATCAAGCACCATAAAACCCACCGGGTAGTAGAACTCTCCTACCTTGATTATCACATCCTTAATCATCTGTCGGGGTTGTTTCCATGTCGAATCAGCGAGCACCACTGTTTTGTCGGTTTCATGTAACGGACCAAAGTCATATTGATCATATAAACTTCATGGAAGGGTGCTCACACCAGCTCCATAATCCAAAAGTGCTTGCTTGATATCCAAAATCCTCAAAATCATGTTAGTTTGGTCTGTCCATGTCGACTTGATCTTCAATCCACTCATCCATATAATTTGTGTGATGACTTCCTTCAACTAAAAACCGGTCCTCATTGCTATAATGACTCCCTTCCATATCATGCTTGAAAGCTTGGATTATGAACCCAAAAATTTGGCATCCGTTGGAATTTCATGGGAGGTTATTTATAAGCAAATCATTTAAATTAACCAAAACATAATGTTTCATTCAATAGATCAATGTTTAATACAAAAACCTAATCAAAGCATACCAATTGTCTCACTTGACAAGAATTATACTCCCAAAAGCAATCAAGAAAGTACTAGCCAATCATGGTTTTCATTGAATCTTCAATCTTGTCTTGATGATGATAGTAGATGATTTAGGATGATTGTGAACACTTGAAATCACCAAAAATTAGCTTAGAATCTTCAATTTTCATGTATGGGAAGTTGTATATCGAATTTGGATTGATTTGATTTATATAAACATGAAAATCCCAAAAATTCAGAGTTTGTTCAGCTACGCCATATCATACTCCACCATCAGCATTCATATGCCCAATTTTCTGAAATTTCGATCAAATATGCCCACAAATACACCACCAATATGCTGCCAATACATCGCCCGACGTATGATACGCCCATGCCCGCCTTATGATACTCCAACCTACCTTCAAAAGTGCATTTTTGTAACTTTTGATATTTATAACTTTAGTCCTTTTAGTTGCATGTTTTGCTTCTTTTCCTCTAAATTAAGCCTATGTTAGCTCCCAATTAAGCTTGTTTAGGCTACAATCATCTATGAACAAAACACAACCAAAGTAAACTCATTCCATATTAACAACTATGTAAAATCATGTAATTACATCAATTAAAGATTGAATTATTACCACGCGATCAGCCACCATCCACCCACACCACTAATCACACCACATCCCTACCGCAGGTCGTCGGGCCAACCACCGCTGAACTACCACCTACTGCGGTAGCCCTTGCCACTCTCTTGGATCCGTAGATCAAGAGATGACATAAATAGATATAAATAGATAAAAGAGAAAGCAAGACCAATGATTGTGATCAGGTGGCAGTCTCTTGGATCCGTAGATCTTAAAATAATAAAAAAATTTAATCAAACTACACCTTAGCGTACGGTCTGGGTTGTTTCCCTCTTGACTTTGGATCTTAGCACCTAAAAAGTTTGTCCGTACAAACGATCTAAGCCTGTATTCGGAGTAGTTTGAGATTGGTGGCCGTGGAGCGTGGTCCTTGATGAGGCTAAAACAACGATAAACAAAAAATAAAAAGAACAAATAAAACATAGTGACTGTTGCACATTGGGAGCCAAAAACAAGAAACAAACCAAGAGAATGGATGTGAACGAACCACGAGAATGGATATGTGTAATAGGTTTAAATCTTCAACCAATAACGAAGCTTTATTAAACATAAAGTAGAAAATAGATAAGAAATAAAATAGA
>BJCN01173789.1:0-17668 GCA_018326445.1 Flaveria brownii
GTCGTAATTTTTTTCATAGGGGTCGTAATTTTTTTCATAGGGGTCGTAAATTTTTTTCATAGGGGTCGAAGTTGAAAAATACACAGGGTCAATTGAAAAACGTAAATACACGTTACAGATAAAAAAAAAATTCTGCGGGGTCGGTTGACCCCTCCCCACATAAGGTAAGTCCGCCACTGCTAAGCCTGCACTTATGTGTAGGTTTACTAAGGCAAACTCGTCTTCGAGTAACACTCATCCGGTTTGCATGTTGCTAATCTAAGGAAGACCGTCACTTTTCTTTTAAGCCCGCATGATTACTCGCCTAAGGGATTAGTGGGCATAGGCGAGGTTAAACATAGCAATGCAATAATGAGAAATTTTAGTGATCCTATAAGCCTAGAGTTGTGAAGAGTCACAATTGGTAATCTTTACTACCTGCCAAATTATATAAGTGATTCATGCTACATCAGTCACTTATCTTAAACGAAGTAGGATCTCAATCCTTAAATCAAAATTTTCTGTTATAGGTCACTAACTATTTAAAGATTAAACATCAAAAAACACTAATAACTATTTTGGTTTTTCTGATGTCTCAAAACACTAAATCTAACTCATCTTTCACTTTCAAGACCATTCTTGAGAAAGATAAGCTTAACAGCTCCAACTTCATGGAGTGACACCAAACTTTAGAATTGTTCTCGGGTAGGGAAAGAAACTTTATGTTCTTGAAGGTCCAGTCCCTGCTGAACCTCAAGCTGCAACTAATGCAACACACAGGTCTTGGGACCAGCATGTTTAAGACTCTCTTGAAGTTACTTGTCTCATGCATGCTACAATGACTCCTGATGTTCAGAAGAACATGAAAAACAATCCTGCTTTTAATATGATAGGGCCACTAATGAACATGTTTCAAGTTCAAGATCATCAGAGCATTATGATGTCATGAAACATCTCATAGGTTGCAAAATGCAGGATGTTTCATTAGTGATTACTCACATGCCCAAGATGTATAACTTTGTTCATCAATCCAATAAGCAACAAGTTGGCATGGGACATTAGTCTTAACTCTCTCCTAAAAGCATATCACAAGTTTCTGATGAATTATAATATGAATGGTTGGGAGAAAACAAGTCCGGAGTTGCATTTGATACTTGAGACTATCAAAATTAATGTGCCAATGAAAATCAATCCTGTGCTAATGATTAAAGAATGTTGAGTTAAGAAACCTAAAGACAAGGGTAAGGGTAATAAGGAAAGATAGATACCAATGGAAATAAACCACAAGAGAAGGCAAGCAAGCTACCAAATTGTCTCAAAAGGATCATAAATGCTTTCACTACAGTAAGATAGGTTAATGGAAGATAAACTGTCCCAAGTACCTTGCAAATTTAAAGAAGAACAAAGCCTCGTTAAAGAAGAACAAAGCCTCGGTGGTGACTAAATCAGGCATAATTTCCGTTATCGAACTCTAAATAGTTTCTTGCAAATCATGGGTATCTGATACAATATGTGGTTACCATATCTATAATAATTTGCTGGGACTATAGAGATGTAGGGGACTGAAGGAAGGCGACTTGGAACTACAATTGGGAGATGATGAAAATATATTCGTTCTAGCAGTTGGGGTCTTTCATCTTTTGTGGTTGTTTTAAACAGCTTGCATTTGGTTTAACAAGAAACATCATTTCAATTTCTTTTTTTGTTTGAATAGGGGTTTAAATATATAGGTTTAATGGTGATGCTACTATTGCTTTTTTAAATAGTATTTTTTTTTGAGTCTAAACCTCACCATGGTATATGTAGAACAAATGTTCGAATATACAATGAAATTAATAATATTTCAACCAAACATATCAAATCATGATAATTGATACATATCTATGGCACTGGCGACTAGGAGTTATAAGCAAGAAACACATGCAGAAGCTCCAAACAAAGAAGATTTTAAAATCCACTAGTCAAGAGAGTCTTTTGAGGACTATGAATCATTATTGGCTGGGAAGTTGATAAAGAATCCATTAACCAAAGTTGGTGAAAGGTTAAACAAATTTTTAGCATTCATACACACGGATGTATGTGATCCATTCATATTGTGTCTAAAAATGATAAAAGATAATTTATTTATTTTTCAATGATTATAGTCGATACAAATATACCTAGTTAATGAAACATAAGTATGAAATGTTTAAAAAGTTGAAAGAGTTTTAGAACGAGGTAATTAGCAAACAAGACAATAAAGTCACTCCAATCTAATCAAGGTGGTGAGTATTTAACTCTAGAGTTTAATGAACTTCAAAAAGAGCAAGGAATTATTCTCCAAATCACTCCACCTGAAACACCATATTTTAATAGGATTTGGTTGAAATTCCACTTGAATGTAATGTTGTAAAAAGTAAATGGATTTTCAAAAATAAAATCGACTTGGATGGTAATATACATACTTTTACATTAACACTTACGGCAAAAGAGTTTACTCAGACTCAAAGATTGATTACGAGGACACCTTTTCACTTGTAGCCATGCTAATGCTTAAATCAGTCAAGATATTTCATGTGATTGATGTGTATTATGACTACGAGATGTGTAAGAATAGCCCATTCTGAAAGTGTAAACTTGAACTGAACCAGTCAAGATATTTCTAATGAGTCTGTTACATCTTATTCGACCCAAAACTGAAATCCATTTAACTAACTGAATCTGCTTCAACTCGAATCATAAGCAATTAAGTGAATTATTCAATCAAAAAAGCAATTCCCCTTATTTTGATCATAATGTTTTAGTCAATCGAATCTATAACTGCTCGTATGATGGTTAACTCAAACCGAAACTTGCGAATCAAGGACATTACTCATTAGAAGCAAAACAGTCAAAATTATAGTTGTAAGGACCTAGCCTTAATGGATTACAATATGAGGTGACAAGCAAAAACTTAAATCATGCGAGAAATACAAGTATGCGAGAACTCCAAGATGATGGATAAAATCTTATCGCGTGAAAGCTTAGAGTTGCCGCGCGAGAATTTATCTGGATAGTATAAATAGATGTTTTTCCTTTGTATTTCATTATATGTATTCATTTGTAAAGGTGCTCTGAGGGTGAGAGAGCAGTGAGTTATGTGATAGGCCATTCGAGGGGAGGTCACCACAGGTGGATCGAGCTTAAACAACGTAAACTCCTTTGGTATTATAATCATTTGATTAATAATATTCGATTGAGTTCTTCTTTGAAGTTCATTGATATCACACACGCACACATCCGTCTTAATTTGATTATCAAGTGCAACAATATGTGGAATCAATTTAGATGAGGATTTTACAGTTGGTATCAGAGCAAGGAGTTGCTCTTGATACATGGATTTTCATTCCGTGATCATCCGTTTTAAGACTTAAACATGGAGGTTGAAAATCTAAAGGTTTAGATCGAGTTTGGACCGGTTTCGAAGGAGAAGAGGGTGAAACTAAGGGTGAACACATATGAAATCGGCTTTGTCATGTCATTACGCTTGGTATCTTCGACTTTTGGTGGAAAACAAAGATTTGAGACCGTAGAAGTGATTCAAAATCATAACAATCAATTTTGGTTGAAGTTTTCGCTGGAAAAACTGCATCGTGCGAGAACTTTGCAAAAATAACCGTATTTTACGAGAACTTTTTAATGAGAGAACTTTTCATGCGAAAACTTTCATGCAAAAACTTTCCATATGAGAACTTTTTATGTGAGAACTGTCAATGTGAGAACTTTTCATGTGAGAACTTTTCATGTGAGAACTTTCCATATGAGAACTTTTCATGTGAGAACTTTTCATGTGAGAACTTTCCATGTGAGAACTTTTCATGTGAGAACTTTCATGTGAGAACTTTCCATGTGAGAACTTTCCATATGAGAACTTTTTCATGAGAAAACTTTTCATGAGAAAACTGTCATTTGCCAAAATTTTCTCATGCAAAAACATCATCATGTTAAAACTTTATCATCCATAAACTGCGACTGGAAGATGCAGATGATTTGAAGTTTGGTATTTAAAAAAGGGGTTTTTGTGATGTTTGATCAGGTTCAAGATTCTATATCTACAATATTTGATTCAGGTCGTTCGTAAATTGAAACATGACAATATGGGCTTATCTTATCTTGTTGATGGATACAATGATCGAATGGGTTGATTAAGTGAAGAATCAAGATTGTTTGGTATTCTTGCTATGAAAATATGGGCTTATTACATCTTACTTAGGGGGAAAAATAATTTAGATGATCTAGTTCTTTGTCATAGAATCTTGTCATCAAAATGAAGAATCGGGTTCTTCAGGAATCCAAAATGGAAGTTAGATCTCTCTGTCATATTCCTAATACATCTTAAGTTGTAAGTAATCAAGATCAAACAGTTTAATCTTGATTCAAATGTCATATCCTTTATGAAGCTATACGTTAGGAGGAGGTTAAAGCTGAGGGGGAAGGCTGAAGTGAAAAATACTTGGATATCGGATAATTCTTGAAGATGAGTGACCAAAGTCAAACATAGCGTGATATCATAATCCATAAGGGGAATGTGAAAGGACCTAGGCTTAATGGATTACAATATCAAGTGAAAAGAAAAACTCAAATCATGCGAGAAATACATGGATGCGAGAACTCCAAGATGATGGATAAAATCTTATCGCGTGAATGCTTGGAATTGTCGCGTAAGAACTTAAAGTTCTCACATGAGAACATCTGGATATTATAAATAGATGTTTTTCCTTTGTATTTCATTATGTGTGTTCATGAGTTTTCGCATAAAAGTTTTCGCATGAAAGTTTTCACATGAAATACAAAGGAAAAACATCTACTTATACTATCTAGATATTCTCGCACGAGAACATTAAGTTATCACACGACAACTCCAAGCTTTCACGCGATAAGATTTTATCCATCATCTTGGAGTTCTCGCATCCTTGTATTTTTTGCACGATTTGAGTTTTTGCTTTTCACTTGATATTGTAATCCATTAAGGCTAGGTCCTTACAATTGCTATCTAACTAGAGTTAATCATCTTATTAAACTTTTCTGAACTATTTACAACCTTAATTTCACTAACAACACACACAAGCAATTGATCATTGATTTCCTCCCGCCCTTGTTACGAGCTTCTTTATCTGGTTACTCTCGAATAATCATCAATGCAGGCAAATCAAACCGACGCACACACTCGATTTCATATGGGAAGCAAAAGCCCCATGGTCGATCTGATTATCAAATTCATTTTGGCGTTCAATTGGATTAAAATCAAATTAGGGTTTATGTGAAATTGGGGCTCTTTCTGACTAATGGTTTTAAAAATTGTTTGGTGGATCTTAATTTGTTTGTGCCTCTAGCCCATCGGTTTACACATTGTCCATACACACAAAAGATGCTGGATTCGACCCCGGGCACCCTCTAACTAGTTTTAAAACAATATTTTTAATAAATTCAATTATAGAAAAATTATTATCATATTTTTAAATTGGTACAAAAATTATTTTGTTTATTAAAACATTTTAGAAATTATTAATTAATTTTTGAAAATTTTAAAAGATATAATTTTTACATTCAGATATCTTGTAAAGAATAAAGAAATATAAAAAATTAATACCAAATTTACTTATATGTATTAAAAATTATATAAAATTATTTTGTCAATAAAATTCATTCTAGAAATCTCTATTTAATTTCTTAAAATTCTAAACATATAAATTTCTATTTTCTTTATTTTTTCAAGAGTTTAGTATTTTAAAACCATTACAAAAGTATTTGAAGGTTTAGTTTTTAAAACTTTATAAAATAGTTTTAAATCAAAAAGCTATTTTCTAACTTATTTAATTAAGTATTCAATTAATTATTTTGACCAAGTTATTTTATAATTAATTATTAAATTAACAATTTCCTTTTCACATTTTAATACTCGACATTTAGTTAATTAATTATTAGGAAATAAATATTTAAATATACAATTTTGATTCATTATCATTTCTAATCTTAATTATTTAATAAATTCATTCTAATTTATATAATCAATTTATATTAGTTATATTATTTTTAAACCGTTTTGTTAAACTCCAATCCAAGATGATACCTTTTTTGACTTCTAGTTTTAAAATTGTTATTATTCTAATCTAGGACACCGTCCTTTAGGTTAAATCCATGAGGGAACCGTTGATGTTTGATCTAACATGTGGAAATCTATTCTAATGGATCGAATATTGCAATCGTTTTGTTACCGTTTATCAGATCTGTGATGCGGAATCTCACAGACCCGTTAATGATTTCAAATGAAGATCTATACAAGTTTTTCAGTGTATGATGATGAACGAATGATTAACAATTCAAGAACACATATTCGTAAAAGTTTCATTCATTCATTCGGATGATGGATGCTAGGAGATTACAAAGGGAATTTATAAAAAAAATTCTCTCTCTCACACACTCAACCTAATTATTTATCTCTCTAGCCTCTATCTCTAATTGTTAGTGATTGTTTGTTAGAGTATATAATGACTACACCTAGTCAATTTATATTCTTTACATAAATGAATAAAATTACATTTAAGCCCTAGTGATTACATAAATATTCTTTTAAGTATGATAAAGTCACTGTTGCTGATGTGTGATCGACGGGTGTTGACGTCATTTGGGTCGACCACTGATGTTGACTATTGACTTTGATCACGGTTGACCAAGTTTGACTTTGGTCAATTTTCTTCATTTTGATCATATTTTCAGCATTGTTTCATCGTGTCGGTTTTGCCTATCATCATGAGATTTGGCACTTAGGTCTTGGTGAGTATCATCTTCAAATATTCCAATAATACTCCCTCTAAGATGATGCTATCAAAACCTCATGATTATCAAAACTTTGGATGTTGATTGATGTGCAGTCTTGTAGTTCAGTCTTATCCCCCTTTTTGGTAGTATCTTCTTAGAAGCTTTAGAAAAAAAAGGATTGAGAAATAGACTTTGTTTCGGCACATACAGACTTTGTTTCGGCACTTAATGGATGTTTCATCAGCTTGATCTTCTAGTATCATATTGAAGACTTGAAGATACACCCATTTGCATAAAATGTGGATTGCAAAGGTAGCAATGTCAGCAGCATTATCTCAACTTAAAAAGTGAAGGAGAAGTATCAAACATTCTTCAGACTTGACATATACTCTCCCTCACCAAAAGCTTTAGAGGGTGAGGAACTTATACTCTCCCTCACCAAAAGCTTTAGAGGGTGAGGAACTTTTATGTATGAGACACCAAAAGGAGGATTCTTAGTTCTCAGCAACTAGCATGAGATATTTGAAGGATGCATGAGTGTTCTCTTGACATCTTGAACTAAATAAGAATCTTAGGCATGTTATTCAATTCATCATCTGCAAAATTCTAAATCCTCTCAGTAGAGTTATTGCATGGAACTTTCACTCCTAAATCAATAATACATGTAAATATGCCAAAACTAAGAAAAATACTAAAAATGAAAAATATTTTGGGAATTTTAGATTTTTTTAAAATTATAATATTTACAATCATGAATCCTTCAACTGTAATGAAATCATACTAATACAAAATCCTCTACATCTAAGAATGTTTAAAGTTTGAATAGACATAGACACAGAACAAAGTTGATTGTAAGTATGTTTGTCCACTTAAACTCTTACAAGGATCTATTTTTAACAATTTATGATATTCATCATGTTTAGGTTTTATTAGATATGCTGATTGAGTACCCCATACTAAGAATTATGAAAGAATAACCCTCCTTATGAAATGCAAGATGACTCTTTATCATAACTTGAACCAGACTACTTAGAGTATAAATTCTCATGATATGATTCACTTTGGGATTCTTTTACACTTCACTTTGGAAGTTGATTCTCATTAGGATTGTTTTAGCTTTGATCCACATTGGGATTCTTTTCTTTTCCTTTTTGGCATGCATCAGGACTTTTAGTGCAAGGTCAACTAGGTTTATGCTTAGTACAGCAAAAGTTGTTCTTATGTTTACTCTAGGTCTGTATTTACATACAACAAAGGAGAAACAAATCCTTTTATCAATGAGAAATTTATAAATCATTTTTGCATGATGTGTTTAGGTAACCACATAAGCAAACAATAGAAAAGTCATTGCTTAACAATATCCTAAGATGGTTTTAGTCCATAATACATAGTGATTTAGTTCATCACAAATATGCTTATCTTGAATCCAAGCTGAGGCTACTGACATATCAAACAGAGCCTTGTCAGTTTTTATATATCTAAAAAATAGATGCAGAAGATAACAGATGATTGTAATATCATTTCTCATGTAAATGCATGAACATTCAAAAATAATTACATCATAGTAATATTTTTGGATTTTTTTTGATTTTCTAATTGTTAGGATTTTTGTTTTTTGAGAATATAAAGAAATGGCATATGTGTTATCAATGAAATAGAGATCATCAACAATTGGTCCATGTAGCAATGTACTTAGACGAAGCAGATGAATGAAACATCAGTTATTTCTTGCATTGCCATCCTATGAATGATTGATTTCCTACATCAAATCAAGGTTAAATTCTGCTCCGTTTGGATCAGTTGCATTATAAAGATCATGAGCAGGAAGAACGTTCCTGTCATGGGAAGGGATCAACCACCGCTAACTTTTCTTGGGTTGGTAGGCCTCTATAACTATCCCTATCACACTAGCAAATCAGTTAGATATTTTAACCCAAGCTATTATTTTCTTGAGCTATCCATTAGTATCTTTATATTTAACTTGCTCGTATGTGTATGATATTACTTTATTTGATGATGTATCAGATTCACCTCCTGAAATTATTTTCTTTCGCCAACATTGTTTCGGTTTTAAACTAACTAACTCAACTTTAGTTTGTTTAACAAAAGGAGTTTGTTTGGCTTTTGAAAATCTTTAGGTTGGTTTAGAAAATCTAGCTTGCTTTTGAAAGTTTTATAGAGGTGTAGCAAAGGATCTTTGTTCTTGATAATGTTTGTTTCTTCTGTGTAGTTGATCATATTCATCATAAGAATTATAATCAAGATTTGAATAATTTGATGGATGTGATCTTCTCTGATTGCCAGTATACTAATCATTATTCCTATATCTATCATACTTATGTTGTGTATATGAACTAGGATAATATCTTGGTGCCAAATAATCATGAATATCATAATGCTTAAAATCATACCCATGTTGATGTGATCGAGGAGAAGAGTAGCTTTGTTGTCTGTTGTAGTACTCATGCTCAATTCTTGGTGAGTACGACTCTGATGCATGGTAAGATCTTTGACCTCTTCTGTGTTGTGATGTTAGAAAGTTTTTGTATGCCACTCTAATGTGGTATGATTCTCCATGTCATAATTAAGCAGTAAGGAGTAGGTCTGGATCTTCTTCCCTTATGCTTGGATGATGAAGTTGGATTTGATTCGAACTTCAGAGCCTTTTTTCTTGATTGTTTTTGTTGCTTTCTCTTGTAAGGACATACATATGGATCACTCTTAATGTTTTTACATTATGACATGTTGTATGAATCTGAATTACATGTCTGGTAGAAAATTGGTTGTTGTTTTGGAGTTTCTATTGTAGCTTTTGAGGTTGATGGTTGGTTTGCATCAAGTGTAGAAGACTTTGCAGGACCGGTTAAGGGATAGTCAATGCAATCAGTCTCACAACGAGGAGAATGTTAGAACACTTAACAGTTCAAATAGGGAACTATATTTAAGAACAAGATATAAAGAACATAAGTAACAGTGAGACAGAACTCAAGAACAATATATATGGTTTTCAAGAATGTTATATATTATTCTCAAATTCTCTTACAAGAGTTATAATGCATAAGTTGTTTTATAAACTACAAGACCCTGAGATACTTTGTACTACATTCTACAACCAGCTATACTTGGAAAGCCAGTTGGAACATTAAAAGACAATAAAATCAATGTAGAGTCAAAAGGCAGATTGCCTTTTGACTAGTGACTATGACATGCCATAGCTCACATCCTAATATATTACAAAAAGGATAAAAGTACATAAAGTAGAAAGTTACAGACTCAAAACTTTAATGTACAGTTGTAAAAGTATGGACCTTTTCACTAACTCATGTAAGTTGGTGAGTCAGCTTTATGCAATAGAAAGTGGGTCAGCTTTATGCAAAAATATATCCGAGAAAAGCATGTTCTCCTTTGTCTTTAGAAGAAATCAGTTTTCACTTCATTTGGCTTCAAAAGACTTTGTCTTTGAACCTTCGGAAGACTTCATCTTTTGGCTTAGGAAAATTTGGTCTTTGTCTTCAGAATATTTTACACTTAGAGTATTTCTGATTATAATGTAAGTCTTCCGAAACAACTTTTACCTTGTACTGAATGCATGGATGCAGAAAGCCTTTGGTTGCTTTGGTTACATTAACCTTTATATTAAACCTTACAAACTCCCCCTATGTTGATGCTATCAAAACAGAGAAGGTTGTTTATTAGTTGCCGGTCACTATTAGAATCAAGACGATTTTGTTTTTCATCATTTGGTTAGGATCCTTCAGACTCTCATAGTACCTTCTCATGTCATGGAGATCATGCAGAGGTAGATCAAGCATGTCTTATTAGAGGTAGATCAAGCATGTCTTTCCAGAAGTAGACATCTTTACCACCTTGATCTCTGATGACATACCATCTGTCTGGATTAGTAGCAAGATGGGTCTTCTAGCTACAAGAGGCTGTGCTTGAGTAGGAGTTGGTTGAGCAACCTCTTGTTGCACTTGGTTAGGATGCTTCGAATCATCCTGAGGTTTGGAAGTGGATGTATTTATCTTCTTGTATACTCTCTTTAGGGACATCCTTTTCTTCCTCTTTGGAGTGTTTAATTGAGAGGACTGGTCTTGAGTACCAGGTTGTTTTTTATGCCTCTCTTAGTTGGGTCCTCTTCCCTCATAGGTTCAGAAGGGAAGAAGTAGAACCCTACTGTGGAATAGGATATGAGGTTGGCTGAGATGCAGCTGAGGGTCCAGGTTGTGTTGTCTGTGTTGGGTCAACCTTAACCTCTACTTTAGGATGAGCTTGGCTTGGTGGAGAATGCAAGTTCATAAGCTCTCCTTTTTTAATCTTTTGCTTGATCATTCTAGAGCTTAATATATACAAACTCATCCATAGTGGATAGAGACATTAGACCAAGACTCCTTTTAGAGAATCCATACAGCTTTAAGAAGCTTATCATCCTTTGTCTGTTAGCAGACTTTTTTTGACTCTTTATGATGATGGCTCTTGACTTTGCAGCTTCTTCTCTCATCTTTCTCCTAGTAACCATTTGTTCATTTATGAACTGTTATTATAGCTACTTAAGATACTCAAATTCAATATTTCAAATGAGAGGAGAAGTGCAGATGCCTGATAGAGGCCTGTGGCAGTTAGGTAGTTGATCATGTTTTGTCTGTCAACCTCCTTGATTACCTGAGGTTGTTTAGTTGCCACAACCTACTTTCATGAGCTGGGGAGAGAGTAGTAGCATGTTTGTACAGCCTCTTTTGCCTTCTTTCTTCTTTAATCTTGAGGACCAATTCTGCATACTCTACCTCCTTCTTCTCCTTTCTCAGCGCTAAGTCTACCAGGTCATTTAACTCTTCTAAGGGAAGAGAGATGAGTTCATCAATGTTGTAGTTCTCGTTTCCCAAATAGTTTAATCTGGCAGCCCTCAACTCATCATCTTAAATATTTGGCCTAGGGGCTGTCCTGATTGCAGCTTCCTCTTCCTCTCTCTTTCCTCCTCCTCAGTCTCCTCAGAGGTCATTTTCCTCTTCCCTTTTGTCACTCATAGGCCTTGGTGACTCAGGGTGGAGAGAGCTTTGGCCTTCATTGCCTGGTTCAACAGCCAGGCTCTAGCCAGAGAGAGGTTGTGAATCACCTTCACCAGTTGGTGCATCATTAAGGGTAAAGGATGTTGAAGTAGCTGTTTCTAGGACAATGCTCACAGGTTGTTACTTGGCCTTCAGTCAAGATTTCCCATTCAAAGCTAATCTTGGGTTCCACCTGAATATCCAGTTGACCAATGACATTACCTATTTGCAGTTGTCTTCTTCTTTGTCTGAATTCTTCAACAATTCTATCTTGAATTCTCTTAGCTAATATGTCAGCCTGCCTATGTTGAGTTGGGTTGGCTAGTGGCATATTGACTAGAGAAAGACTGTCATAGAAGTTCAAGCTTTGAAAATTAAAGACCTCTTATTGTCCTTGAAATCTATGCAGTACTAGAGCTCTTATATCAACATCATACATCCACCATAGAATTTCAATTACAGCTCCATATGGTGGGGGTTGATATTGCCCTTGGTATTCCGTTCTCAAACAGACTTTGTATAAAAGAGTCCACATCACTGTGAACTTGAGGAGGTTGTTAAGTGTGGACAATTGCAAGTGAGGTTGATGATTCCTCAATGTCCGTACTCTAAGGACTCCCAGGTTCTGTGATTGTGATAACTTCCTCCCCCATTTTGGTAGCATCAGCCACTTGCATAGGTGAGCTGGAGGTGAAAGTTATCATATCCTCAGGTTCTTGTGTTCATGGATAAGTCCTCCTAAAGGGTCTCATATCTAGTTATTCCTTGAGATCAGAAATCTCAAGTTGCTGATCATTGACCCTTCTTTGCAAGGTAGTCACTTGAGATTCTAAGTGATTGACCATGGAGACTAAATATGTGCAAGTTTTTGTCAATTTTTGCACCTTTAGTCTGAGATTCCCCTCATCTTCAGTAGAAGAATCACTAGGGGATGAGAGAATTGGACCTAAGTCTTCTTCCTTATCACCAGCTTGTTGTTCTTGGCTGCTTATTTTCCCCTGCTTACTGACAACTTCAGTTGAAGTGTTAATAGGCTGGGTTGCCATGGTTGAGGTCTTAATGATGTAATCACCTTAAGAAGTGAGAGCCTTTTCCATATGGATCTCCTGAACAGGTTAAGAAAGATCTACCTCAGTAGGAAGATCCACCTCAGTAGGAAGATCCACACGGGAGTACTCATCTCTCTTTGAGCAGGGAAAGAGAAGAGAGATTCATGGTATGCACTGAGTGCCATATACTCATCATCATAGAAGTCAAGGATTGGCATTGGTTGGTTTAGATCTAGAGGCTGGGGATGGTAACTTTCCCCTGAAGGTTATTCACTAGAGTGTTGAGACTTTGACTGAAGGCTTAAGGCTTCTTTGGTGATGAGCTCATCAGCCTAAGCATGAGGAACCTCAGGATTGATCATGTGTGACATGAGAGCGGTTTGCTCCTCAGGAGAGATGGGAGCTCTAGTGTCCACTTCCTCCTGTATGGGTGCTGATATGGGGGCCTACATAGGTTGAATAACCTGTACAGATGTTTGTTTGGATTTTCTTTGGTAGGTGAGGGTTATTTGAGGCTGTGTGGGTGGTCTTGAAGTGGAAGGTGTGGCTTGAACACTAACTGGTGCTACTAGGTTGTCACCTTGAGTAATGAGCTCTAACATTTTTGGGACAAGTGCTGTTTCTACCCCTGAGAAGCCAACAACTGGCTTTCTCATAGTTTTAAAGATGTCAGGCTTCATCTGTCCCAATTTTATAACATTATTCCCCCTCGACTGTGAGCCTAGTTCACAGTTAAAAAATGTGCTGGACATATCTAGGGTACATATAATATTCTATGGAGTCCAAGTTTGCAAACAAATTATTGTACACAAATTATGAATACCTGAACTTTACCTCATTAACCATCCAATGGACTATGAAAGAGAGGCCTTCTAGAATTTAGTCCTAACTTCCATGCATGTTAGAAAAACTATGGATAATAACATGGAGGAGGTATTTCTATTAAGGAGAAACCTTCCTTTTCTTAAAGGTCCTGACTGAGAAGTCACTTTCAGAGCCCATCTACTCAAAGCAGTGGTTTACAACAAATTTTGGGAAGGATAATTCACCTTCTGCATCATCCAGTTGTAAATGAGAGTTGATGGAAGCTGGAGTGATGAAGATTATCCTCTCCTGCACTGTGGTAGACAGTGCCTTTTCTCCATCCATGGTGACCTCTTGGCAGGTCCTCCAAAAGTCAAAAAGTTGATCCTCATAGAATAAAGGATCAATGGTGAGGGAGGTGAAGTAGTGAGAGAGAGAAAGAAAGCGACAAACCTCTAAGAAACTTGGATCCTTCTCGGAGTTTAATAGAGCAAGCTGATTGTGTTATGTGTGAAGGTGCGTGGAAAAATCTGGTTGGTTTCTACAGTCAAGGTTGAGCATTTTTGGTAGCTTTAAAGAAGGTAAGAACAAAGGCGATGAGTGGGATTTAGGTATAGAAAAGTTGGAGATGAAGAAGATAGTGAAAGAGGGGAGAACTGTTTGGTATATTTATATGAAATGGACTTGAGACAAAGTTAATGCAAAAGAATAAACTTTGAAGTCCAAATGTCGGTCCCACCTCTCAGAAAGTGCCCAAAAAGGTAGTTTTCTTGGAAGTTGAAACTCTTTCAAAGGTAATTGTCTTTGAAGTTTTTGTGAAAAACTTTCGAAGCCAAATTTTGACTTCTAAAGATACTGTTAAGCTTAGTGAAAAATGGCTTCGGAAGAAAAATTACTTGTAGCATTTTCTCTTTCGAAGAGTATTCAGTTTCGGAAGATATTAACAGCTGAAAATTTTATTCTTAAAGAGAATAAATCTTCCAAGACATAATTGCTTTCGGAAGAAATTTGTTCTTCAAATACACATAAGTGCTTAGAAGCATATTTTTGGCTTCGAAAGAAATGTTGCATTCCTTCTGAAGATAATTTGTTTTAAGTAGTTATGTGATTAGACGATTTAAAATTCTTTCAAAGGCAATGCTAATGTCTTCCGAAAGAAAGTACACTTGGTAATTTTCAAAATGCTAAGGGATATCATTTGAAAAAGATTTCTCCCAATATAAACTAGGCTTATCAGGTGATAAATTAGACAACTTAGGACACACACTTCTTTTCAAAAATAATATAGATTAAGTCTTAAGAAAATATATTCAAGATTAGTCATCCCAATAGCTTATATAAGATATTTAAATCTCTGTTCATCAAAAGCCTTTTTGAACAGATCAGCATATTTGTCATTTGTGTTAACCTTGATTATTTTTATTAATCCTTTTTCATGATTATCTCTAATTAGATGATACCTGATATTGATGTGCTTCGTCCTTGAATGCTACATAGGATTCTCTATGATACAGATAACACTATTATTGTCTATATGGATGGGAGTCTCTTTAAAGTTGTATCCATAGTTCAGTATCTAATTCTGAATTCAAAGTACTTGAGCACAAAAGCTTTCGGCGGCAATGTATTTAGCTTTTACAGTTGATACAGATACACAGGATTGTTTCTTGCATTGCTATAAGACTATCCTTCCACCAAGGAATTAACATCCCCCAGATATGGACTTTACAGTTAAGTTACAACCACCATAGTCACTATCTGTATAGGCATGTAGATTAAAGTCAGAATTCTTTAGATACCAAAGGCTTAGCTTAGGGCTACCTTGAAGATATCTAAGAATTCTTTTGACAAAAACTAGGTGTGACATCTTGGGGTTAGCTTGATATCTTGCACATATGCATATAGCAAACATGATATCAGGCCTGCTGGCTGTAAGTACATGAGAGACCCGATCATAGCCCTGTAAAGATGTTCATCTACACACTTCCCCTTAAGATCAGGTCCAATGGAGTGGCTTCTGGCTATGGGTGTCTTTGCAACCTTACATTCAGTCATGTTGAATCTTGTAAGTATGTCCTGTACATACTTTGACTGACTTATGAAGATGCCATTATTAGCTTGTTTCACTTGAATTCCTAGAAAGAAATTAAGTTCCCCCATGGCACTCATTTCAAATCTATTCTTCATCAGCTTCTCAAAGTCTTTGCCAAGCTTTGGATTAGTTAACCCAAAGATGATATCATCTACATATACTTGAACCATCATCAAGTCATTCCCTATTCCTTTGATGAAGAGAGTTCCATCTATAGTACCCCTCTTATAGCCATGCTGACAGAGATACTGAGATAGTGTCTCATACCACTTCCTTGGAGCTTAGTGCAGTCCATAAAGAGCTGTATCAAGCTTGCAGACCTAATCAGGATAATCTGGGTCTGCAAAGCCAGGTGTTTGTTTGACATACACCTCTTCATCAATCACCCCATATAAAAATGCAGACTTGACATCAAGTTGGTAGACCTTGAAGTGCTTGGACGCAACAAACGACAGAAATATCCTAACAACTTCATGTCTTGCTACTGGAGCAAAGACATCAGACCCTTGAATAACCAGTCTTTCCTTTTTCTTGATGACAAGTCCTCTATCATCTTTCTTGTTCCCAAACACCTATTTGGTTCCTATGATAGACTTCCCTTGTGAAAAAGGGAACATGCTCCAAACCTTTTGTCTTTTGAATTGAAGCATCTCCTCTTGCATTGCTTCAATCCAACTTCCATCCTTCAAAGCCTTATCAACTTTCTTTGGCTCAATCTATGACAAGAAGCAAGAGTATATACAAACATTTTTTTCATGGGTTTGTCCGCTTGTTCTCACCCCCTTTTCAGCATCTCTAATGATGTTTGTGGTAGGGTGTGACTTGTGGATCCTAAGTTGAGGAATCACAACATGTTGATTAGACAGATCTAAATTTAATGGCATGAAGTGTCTCCCACCATGTCAGCACACTTATCAAGAGAAGCTTGATCCAATGAGTGTGTAACATCATCGATATTGTCTTCAATGTAGTGGTTGTCAGCATTAAGAACTTTTTGATCACTGACACCACTACCATGTCCTCCTACATTTGAAGTTACTTCATTTGTGTTTTGTGCCTCCGAGCTTGAATTTTCATGCACTTCAGATGGATCAGCTTGATTTGTCATTTTTGTGCTGATAGAAGCTTCACCTGCATTGTTACTTACAACTAGAGCTGAAGTAGTATTCTTGTTTGGTCTTCTTAGTTCAAATTTTAGGTCAGGATCTTCTGTTGATGTACTATTTGTAGATCCTGAAACATCTTCCATGATTTTTTAAAACATTATAGGATCGATACAAGTCACTTAACATAAGAGTTCTCTTTTAAACTCACTAAGTTACACTCAAATGGTGAAGCAAAATCTTCTAAGAGTTGATAATAATATACTAAGTAAGCAAGACACAAGAAAAGGTTTTCAAGATACTTGTATATATTGTTGATCTTCAGTACTTTGATCTTCAGCTGATAGTCTTCAGCACTTGAGTCTTCAACACTTGATTCTTCAGTACTTGAGTCTTCAGTAATTGATTCTTCAGTACTTGAGTCTTCAGTTGTTGAGTCTTCAGTATTTGTACTTCAGTACTCCTCCTACAAATTTTACTTCAAGAGCAGAAGTTGAATCTGATGGAGAGAGCACTAACCAATCCTTCTTATCATGTGACTTACTATCTGATACAACATTATCAGAGGTTGAAGTCAGCATTATGTCCTCACAAAACGAATCAGCTGATGCTACAACAGCCGATGGTTCAAATGCTGACTGTCACATGATCAAAAAGTTGATCAACTCAGATGTTGTCTCTAGAAGTACTGAAAGTACTGGAGAGCAAGTGATAACACCTGAAGTTCAAACCCCAACTACTGCCAGTACTAAAGAGAAGAAAACTGCCAGTAGAAAGAGTTTGAAGACTACTAAAGAAGATATCAGGAAAGCAGGTACT
>BJCN01173841.1:0-10540 GCA_018326445.1 Flaveria brownii
AAAGATGTGATTTATAATTTTCTTAAGAAAGTCTATCTTTTAAAAGATAGTTTGATTTTAAAAAATCTAGATAAGAGAGAGAAATATAAAAATTAATAAAAGTCATTTTTAATAAGAGAGAGAAATTTATATGAGTATTTAAATTACTATAATACCCTTTTGGAGGGAAAATTGATATGTGGATGTCTACAAGAATGACAAGTGGCAAAAGAATGGATTAAGAGAATGACAAGTGGCAAAATAAACCTTGTTTTATTAGATACTATAGATGTTATTGAATGAGGTCTCATGTATATTCAAGGTATATTACATTACACTTTTAATATGTCATATGTGTATTTATTTACATTTTCATATTTGCAAGACCAAAGGCCTTCTTGATTGACAAAGTCAAATGACCAAATCTCCATGTACCATTGAGGGACTAATTTTGTAATTTTCTCAAAAGGAGCAAATCCCATGTTAAGAAGACACAATACATGCAAATACATTAATCATCATCATCTTTTTGATTTCAATCCCCCAATGTTCACCATAGGCAATGCGATTTTCTCTCCACTCTATACGCACACCCCCTCCATCCTCTTCCATTCACAAAAACAAAGCGAAAAATATCCATCCGCACATCGATTCTTCGGCTTCTCCGATGTGGATTATCGATCCATGATCAATCTTGTCAAGGTTTTGTTATCTGTTTTCTTGATCTCATCTCAGGTTTCTTGAATCTTGTGATTCTTGATGGTAAAAATCCAATCTTGCAGTTTTATTTTCTTGAATTTTTATGTACATTAGTCATTTCAGACATTGATTCATCTGGGTTCTTCATGATTAATTTTCGTTGATGTGTTTCAAGATTTGCTCAACGAGTGAAAGATGTCTACATTCGAAGGTGTTTTTGTTAATGATCAATGGCTGCAAAGCCAATTCACTCAAGTGGAGCTTCGTAAACTTAGAACCAAAGTACACGATTTATGTTCATATCTTTGCTCATTGACTTGATATAAATCTATAGATTGATTGATTCCCATATAGTTTATTTCAGCAAGAAGCGAATCTGGCACAGTCACGATACAGGATTTACCACCAATTTTGGCAAAGTTAAAACCCTTTAATGAGGTAGCAAGCCAGGATGATGTTAACCGCATGCTAAGCGACTCTTATTCTAACTTGGACAAAGAATTGGACTTTGAGGCCTTCCTTCGGGTGAGTGGATCAACTATATATCGCCACATGAAACTCAATCTTGATTGTCTAGTTTGTTCAAGGGTGCTTGGCATTGCGTTATAAACCTTATTATCTGAGTATCACACTTTTGAGTCACTAATTATCAGTACCTAGTGTCATGGGTACACTATATTCACTTTCGAAACGCAATGCCAAACACCCTCGTATTTCTTCAAGTATTGAAAAGGGAAGTGGGATTTTTTCAGAAGAAAACTATTATGATTACAGGTGTATCTGAACTTACAATCTCGAGCAAGTGCAAAAATGGGGACTTCAAAAACTTTCAGAACGACTGCATCTTTCGTGAAATCATCCACAACTACCCTTCGACATAGCATTAGTGAGACAGAAAAGGCATCATATGTTTCTCATATTAACAACTATCTAGGAGAAGATAAATTTTTGAAGAATTTTCTTCCTTTAGACCCTTCTTCCAATGCCTTATTTGATCTTGCTAAAGATGGAGTTCTTTTATGGTATTTATTAGTAATTCAAAAGTTCTATTGTTAATTTGTTTATTTAATGGAAGTTATGTTGATTACTTTTAATTATTATTTTTGTAGTAAGTTAATTAATGTTGCTGTTCCGGGTACAATAGACGAGCGAGCTATTAACACGAAAAAGATTCTCAATCCATGGGAAAGAAATGAGAATCACACTCTTTGTCTTAATTCTGCAAAGGCTATAGGCTGCACTGTAGTTAACATTGGCACACAGGACTTGGCTGAGGGAAGAGTAAGTTGAAAACATATCATCACAAATGGGCGGGTCGGACGGGTTGGGTAACAGGTCAAAATGTGTACCTTTTAGTACAGGTTGAAACGGAATATGTTGGGTTTACCAAAAACGTCTTTTGTGCATAAAATTTTTAGTCTTTTAAAATAACTAGTGTGTCAGGTATGATCAGTGAGTTATATCATTTCAATAATAATAGTAATAAATAACTAAATAGTACTTGGTCTGTACTAATTTTTTTTCTTTTTGTTCATGTTTACAGCCCCATCTATTACTTGGATTGATATCTCAGATAATTAAGGTAATTTACTTATGGGCTTTATTTTGGTCAATTTAGTTCACGGCTTGTATTAATATTTATTTCTTACTGTTGGCACTATCAGATACAACTTCTATCAACTGTTGATCTAAAGAAAACTCCTGAGCTTGCAGCAATGGTTGAAGATAGTAAGGTCTGAGGGCTTGTTTGGTTGCTTGCAGACTTCTTTTTATTTGTAATTTTATACGCTTGATTTACATCTGGATAATGTTATATAACAGGAAGCTGAAGAACTCATGGGTTTGGCACCAGAAAAAGTTCTTCTAAAATGGATGAACTTTCAGTTAAAGAAAGCAGGATACAAAAAGGAAGTTACAAACTTTTCAACTGATCTAAAGGTATTTGTTTATGATTATTGTGGAAATGCTGTATTTACACACTTTTAGCTAACTTATCTAGGTCGCGTGTAGGATGGAGAGGCGTATGCACATTTACTTAATGTTCTTGCTCCTGAACATGGTACCACTAAAACTTTGGAAACAAAAGATCCCACAGAAAGAGCAAACTTGATTCTTGAACAAGCAGAGAAATTGGACTGTAAAAGATATGTTACGTCTAAGGATATTGTAGAAGGGTCCACAAATTTAAATCTTGCATTTGTTGCCCAAATATTTCAGCATAGGCGAGTCTTGTTACTCCTTTTAAATGTATAAATACTAGATAAATATGATCAATTATGAATCAGATGTAATGTAATTTGATTAACAGGAATGGGCTTACTATAGATAAAACGAAGTCTTCATTCGCCGAGATGATGACTGATGATGAAAGCACATCAAGGGAAGAACGATGTTTTAGAATGTGGATCAACAGTCTTGGAGTCGAAACACATGTTAATAACGTGTGGGAGGATGTAAGAAACGGGTGAGCTTAAGATTAAAATAGAATTAAAAAGAACGTGTTTGCATGATAATGATAAGCAGTTAATGATTCATACCTTTTGAAGTTAAATTTTTATATTTTTCGCATTCAGATGGGTTCTTCTTGAAGTTCTTGACAAACTTGCCCCAGGGTCGGTTGTGTGGAAGCAAGCAACAAAACCTCCAATCAAGATGCCTTTTAGAAAAGTGGAGAATTGCAATCAAGTTGTAAGGATTGGGAAGGGATTAAATTTCTCTCTTGTAAATGTTGCTGGAGCTGACATTGTTTCAGGAAACAAGAAACTTATAATAGGTTAATTGTTATTTACATGCAGTTATATACTTATATCTATTATAAATTGAACAAAATTATTAAATGTGTTTGGTTTTGTTACCAGCTTTCTTATGGCAGTTGATGAGATTTAGCATGCTTCAACTGCTCAAAAACTTGAGAACTCATGGTCAAGGAAAAGAGATAACTGATGCTGATATCCTACAATGGGCAAACATGAAAGTCAAACAGTCAGGGAAAACACAAATGGAGAGCTTTAAGGTAATCATTAATATGGTTAACGGCTTTTAGTCTGATTCTTAGGTAACCATATTTGTTTTCACCCATAAAAACCTGACTTCCAAAAATTTCAATATAAGATACTGTCTGTAGTTTGTACAGAAGGTCAAAAATAGGATGTTTAAGTTTGAATGCGTAAACTTTTTTTCTGTTATATTGCTAACAAGGTTAAGGAACACCTCAAATTGATTTTTTTGGAAAATTTTTACCTTATATGAGTGAGAAAACAAAGATGATTGATTACTAAAAACACAATTAAGACCAAAATAGTTAACCATGAATCTTATTCTATGGATTTTTTTGATAGGATAAACGACTATCAGACGGTATTTTCTTCCTTGAGCTTCTTAGTGCAGTGGACAAAAGGGTTGTAAACTGGGGTCTTGTTACCAAGGGCGAGAATGGTAAAAATTCTAACTTTAATCATTTTGACGCATTAATCCTTGAACTTCATAAAAGTAATGACTTATTCATTGGTGTTGAAATCACAGAGGAAGATAAGAAGTTGAACGCGACATATATAATTAGTGTTGCAAGAAAGCTTGGGTGTTCCATCTTCTTATTGCCTGAGGACATTCTAGAGGTAAAAATGTTACTCCTTTTTAAAAAAAAAAACTAAAAAATGACTGACCTTTCAAAGGGTAATGAATTGAAGTACAATTTGTTGGCAGGTTAACCCCAAGATGATCCTAATTTTGACTGCAAGCATCATGTACTGGAGTTTGCTACAGAAGGTTAAGACTGAAGAAGAAGATAGACCACCTGAAGAAGAAGATAGACCGCCTGAAGAAGGGGGGGATGCAGCCATGGATGAAGCTGCTAGTGAAGATGGTGTTACCCAAGAGAAAGAAGAAACAGTTGAAAATGATAATGAATAATTATAAAAACATAAGTGTAATATTAATTATTAACAATAAGTAAATTTTGTTATATGATATTAGAATTGTAACTGGCTCTTTTAGATCCCCTTGTTGGTTAATACATGCAAAATTGGCTCATGTTTTTTACTTTCAAACAATTTAACGTGTATATATCATGCAACAAGAACAAATTTGGTGCATTATTGATGAAATCTAACATATTTCAACATTTTAAAGAACAAAATTACTCGGTATCAGCTACAGATTGTTCTTGCTGTGCCACCATCATAAGCATCTCAAGGCGTTTATCAAAAAGTAATGCACTTTCATCTCTTTTATCAAGTTCTCCTGCTTCAACTTCCAGCCATTTTTCACGCAAATCATCTAGAACATTTCCTTCTGTCATCTTCATTTCTGCTCCAGGAGCACTTGGAACAGTGGTACGAAGTGATGAATCACCAGACGGTGGTGGCAGTGTTAAAACCATTGCTCTGAATTCCTTAGTATCTGCAAACGTCTCAAAGTTGCAAGCTATTGCATCCAGACAATATTCTCGAATCTTCAAAACACCATACCTACAAAAAAAATCATTTTCATACATTAAAATATGATGTATGAGTTTTAAAGAACTAATCAAATAAGCACGTGGTAACATACATGTCTGATAATATTAACCAATGGCATAATTCTGAAGGAGGGACCATTTCCAGATGAGGTAGTAGGGCATCAGCTACCGCACGTTTAAGAGGAAATAATAAATATCTTGATGCAGCATCAAACATTTCTTCAGCCTGCTCGATAGAATATAATCGTTTATCAAATGTTAGTATTTACATTTTGACATTTTCAGTTTATACAAAATTTTAAAGATGCGTGTAGAATACCTGTTCAGGGTTGATATCCTTTAAACTGTCAGTGTACCTGTGGCAAAGCAAAAGGATGTTGCATAAAATGTACTCTTTCCACTTAACAAACAATATAATTACTAAACTAACAAGATGTTCCTGATTCACTCTTACTACCCATTATGGCATGACAATAGTAAATAGAGGTGGTAATTTCTGCCCATCTACTTATAAGCAGGCCAGTTTGGGCTATATTTTATCTCAACTGGATGAAGATAAAAAAATAACTAAAAGGGAATGTGTTGAAACTCGGCGAAAACATATTTTTATGCATAAAGTATACAACCTTAAACCTCCTGAGCTGTTTAGTAAAAAATTTATGTCATTAATGTAATAATATAGTTTTGTAAATTGTAATTATATTTAAAGCAGTAATAAGTCAAAAATAAAATAACAAGATGGACAGAAAAGTGTTTCCGGGTCAACCCCAACCCGGCCCACCTATAATAACCATGTTTAAAACGTACCTGTTTTGACTTGTTACCCACCCCGGTTGACCCCCTTATCTTGACAACCACACTAATAATGTTTATGGATAAAATTTGTTTTCTTTATGTCAACTGAAATATGCATCTATCCTTTTGAAAACAAGTTGCCCTTTATGGAAGTTTCAATGTGCATTTTCATAGTGATTATTGTGACTTGAAGAATGAGAATCCAATTTAGTTGATTAAAGCTAGGGAGCATCATGTAATTTTATATATATCTAAAAAATCAGTCTTCTTACAGCAGCTTCATACCTACTCTGAATCTACAACTAATTTGTCCCTAAATAAGTCACAAAATCATACCCATAATCTTTTTGCCAAACACAAACTAATTACTGCAACTTATTATCACATTAAACACATATCCAAACACCCCCCAAGCTAAATGTGTAATCATGAAACCTTGTTTAGTAAAGTCCAACAATAAAGAAGAAAAAAAAGAAGCTTACATGTACTCGATCATTTTCTCAAAAGCTTCCATGCTAAGATCATTTTCCTTAATAAGTGGAAGATTGTAACCTGGTAAACCATCTTTCCCTTCAAGAAAATCCTCCATACGAGATAATCTGGTTTTAAAGTATTCAGATCTTGAAGCCAAAATAACTTGATGACAACGGAAAATCTTATTATCAACTTCGACATTAACATCCGCAAGATCATCTTCAAAACCACTTATGTTCACCGAGCCAAATCGTGACACAAGATCATCATGTTTTTCCTCTTTAACTGAATTATTAAGACATATTTGAAGAACACGTGATAAAGCAGCAGGGAGACGATCATCTTCAGGTAAAGAACTACCCTGTAATATATATCGTCTCTGAGAATTATCTATATCTTGTAACGCCTTATAATCCGCATACTTTTGATGTCTCACTTCTTTTTCTATCACTATCTGCAACGTTTCACACTTACAAACTTTACATATCCTCACAAGATCTTCCATATCATCAACTGCAATCTCGAGTCTATCAGAGTAAAAGAAGTGAATAAGACTGTAAAATGCAGGATAAGACAATTTCTCTCTCGAGAATCTTATTTCTTTCCGATTCCTCCAATCAGTTTCGAACTTCTTCTTGAAATAGGGTGATCTGGCACTCAAGATCACTCTATGCGCTTCAATCGGTCTTCCATGGAGATAAAATGTAACATCTGGAGGGAAATAGCTGGGACTTGTTCCTCCATTAGACAAATTACCTACTCATCACCACTTTCATATCAAATATCAAGTAAATCCACTAAAACACTATAAGTTCTATAACTATATAAAACAAATTAGTTCTTATAGTGAATATTATGATGATGAAGAATAGAAACCAGATAACTAACTAACTACCTGCAACAAAGTGATCAAACTATTTAAAGACTTAATACCATAACCATAACCATACAATGTACATTGAGGGGAGGATGTAGGGCCTTGTAGGCAAGCCTTGCCTCTATTCCAAAGGATAGAGAGGTTGCTTCCAACAAGACCCCGACTCCATCGCTCACTATAAAATCCAGTTCACCCATAGGGAGAGAACACAATGTTCAACAAGGCAATCAATATACAGAAGATACAAGAAGCACTCACTGGTACTTTGATCAGACAGCACATACTAAGCAATCAGTATATAGTAGAAACAAAAGCATACAACGATCAGCAATATACAAGGATCAATAATCAAGCACTATACAATCGACACCAAGAAGAACACAATGGACAACAATAACGGCAAACAAGTGACAATAATCAATCAAGTACTTAAAGACTTGATGATTAACCAGCATAATCAACAAAGAATCATAATCAAATGCATAAAGTTCTAACCTTTTTCAACAACCCATACCTGTAAACTGCGATTGCCCATCCAACTGTTCCAAATACCCTCTATTAGCTTCACACCCAAGAAACGTTTCTCTCAAAGCCCCCTGCAACGGGGCCAACGGCGGTGGTCGAGCTTCAAACGCCTTCAACAGCTTCCTCACCTTCAAATTCAACGCTGCATAATGACATCTATCACCATCAAACGTGTGCTCTGAACAAATTGCACCACTCTCGAGCAACATCTTAGCGGCATCAAGATGCCCCGCTAAACAAGCGTAATACAGAGCCACAGAGTCCCATTGGTCACGCGCGTTGACGTTAACACCGGACTCTAATAAGTACTTCAGCCGATCGACGTCGCCGGCGCGTGAGGCTTCGTAAACGTCGCCGTATGGGACCTTTTTTAATGGAAGAGATGATGAGAAGTCTTCTGGGTTGAGGTCAATGTCGTCCAAATCGGACATGATGATTATGAATTTATGATTGAAGGATCTGAAGATAGTGGTGATGCTGATGATGATAAGGTTGTTTGTTCATTGTTTGGTTAAGGGTTTTGAATTGATTGGTAATTAGGATGTTAATTAGGGTTTATGAATTGATTGCGGAGAGAAAGAGGTTAAAGGAGGAAGATGATTCATGTGTCTGTTAATGGAATGTTGAAATGGATAATTGTGTCCTGAATTTGTTTGAGTTTAGTGTATGTATGACAACTTTTTGGTCCCTTTGGATCATCAGACCAAACCAAATATTCAATATAAGATGTTTTCTGATTTAGAAAAAAGGGTTATCAAAAGTGTTGCTAAAAGAAACTAAGTATCAAGACTTGTGTACACATCGACAAAGCATGGGCGATCGATTATCGGGTTTTATTGTTCGTACTTTGCTTATATGACGCTTTCAAAATTATGTGACCCTCAGTTGTCAATCTCCTGTTTTACCCCCACATGCAGGTATCATCGACCAATAGCCTGTATGCCGATGGGTCCTGTTTGTCAGTACACCTGGTTAGCTAGTTTCCTGCTATTATCAGGACATTTAATGTTCAATGGCACTATGGCAGTATGCTTAGAGCTCCAGATGTGAGATGCAGTGAAGGGGGGTGGTTTACCTCTTCATAAAACATGCATGTGCAATGATTAAAAGGTATAAAACTTTATTATAAAAACAAGTTATTTATAACATCTAAAATGATGTAAAGAATACTGTTTTGTGGGTCAATACACCCACCTCTATAAACCAAATACTCCAAAAGAACATACAGAACCATCAGCCAGTACAGACAGCAAGATTCGAAAGAAGCTACAAGATTTAAAAACAAATCCATTGTACTCGCGAGGCAAGTTACCTCATAAACATAAATAATTAGATATGAGTCCATAACAAACATGCTAGACATTGCAGCCTTTAGCATTTGTACACCATGTCCAAGTATATTAAGGTTTAATCCAACATAAATCACAAAAGTCAGCTATTATCGTCCAGATTACTAGAATTTAGCCGTCTTAATCTTTGATCAAGTTCTGCCATTACGGCCGGTTCTTGCTTCTTCCGTTCCTTTGATATATTTGTGCTCATAAACCCGAGTTTATCAAAGGCAACCTGCACTCGTAAGCATCAAAATATTATGTCATTTTACGGTATGATCAAAACAGCTGTTTATATCAGTGTGGTGAAAAAACAAGCAAAACAAGAAACACGTGTATAGAGGGTAGACTTACTGTCAGCAGTTCATCAGGATCAAAGAGATGATGAGTGGTATTTTGTATTACGTTGATTACATCCCCGACATGATTTGCCATTAGCAACTCCTCTTCCTTCATCTGCAATAACAGTAGGACCACAAGACTTATTACTTTTTGCAAATTTATCACCCCCTCCATTGTAGGATAATCTATGATAAATGCAACATTTTCATATAAAAGATTTTTAACACCTGGATGTTTTGTAGGAATATGTACTTTCAAAATCCCACATTTGAAGTATTATTTTCTAACCAGGGTGTTAATGTATGAAGTTTAAATTTTGTAGCCTATTTAGTCGGGTATTATTGAGCAGTGGAGAAGCAGTGTCAAAGTCCCCGTATATAAGAAAAAATGAGATGTTCAATGTTGTGCAAATTACAGGGGAATAAAACTATTGAGTCACACGATGAAACTATGGGAAAAAGTTATTGACACGAGAATTAGACGAGAAACTCAGATAGCGGCAAACCAATTTGGATTTATGCCAGGACGCTATACAACAGAAGCCATACATGTCATAAGGAGGATAATGGAGAAATATAAAGAAAAGAAAAGGGACCTCCATATGGTATTCATTGACCTAGAAAAAGCCTATGACAGTGTGTCGCGTCAACTTATTTGGGAAAGTTTACGACTTAGAAGGGTACCAGAGAGGTATATCAAAATAATAAAGGATATGTATGAAGGGGCAAAAACATGTGTGAGAGCACTAGTCGGAGACACAGACTTTTTCCCGGTGGAAGTGGGACTCCACCAAGGATCGGCATTAAGCCCATTTCTCTTCACAGTAGTGTTGGATGAGATGACCAAGTCTATACAAGAGCCAGTCACGTGGTGCATGCTGTTTGCGGATGATATTGTCTTAATATCAGAATCTAAAACGGTGCTTAACGAGAGGCTAGAATAGTGGAGAGCAGCACTAGAGTGTAGAGGTTTAAGGATAAGTCGCTCTAAGACGGAATACATGCATTGTAACTTTAGTGGTGAGGCTGAAGAGGACACCCAAATCAGTATCCAGGGTATGAC
>BJCN01173870.1:0-16915 GCA_018326445.1 Flaveria brownii
CAACGCCACCACCACCACCACCACCACCACCACCGCCTCACCCCCAGTACCTTCTCCGTCCTCCTCAAATCTTGCATCCGGACCCGTAACTTCCAACTCGGGAGGCTCCTTCACTCCAGGCTCATCCGCTCTGGGATCAAACTGGACGCCATTCTACTCAATTCGCTCATAACCTTGTATTCCAAATGCGGGGATTGGGTCACCGCTAAGGCCATATTTGACTCCATGGGTGGCGCTGATGGCTTCAGGGATTTGGTTTCTTGGAGCGCCATCATCTCCTGCTTCGCGCATAACGGGATGGAGTCACAGGCCTTGCTCACCTTTGTCGACATGCTGGCCCACGGACAACACCCCAACCACTTCTGTTTCTCTGCAGCCATCCAGGCCTGCTCCAACGCCCGCGATCATGCTCCCACGGGAGTAGCCATTTTTGGGTTTCTCATCAAGACGGGCTACTTCGAGTCCGATGTCTGCGTCGGCTGTGCTCTCATTGACTTGTTTGCAAAGGCTTTTCATGACCTCCACTCTGCTACCAAGGTGTTTGATAAAATGCCCCACAGAAACTCCGTCACCTGGACTTTGTTGATAACTAGATATTCCCAGCTGGGCCGTCACCAAGACGGGATCCACTTGTTTCCAAGCATGCTATCCACTGGGTTTACGCCCGACCGCTTTACTCTCACCACCCTTGTGTCCGCCTGTGCCGAGTCCCGATCACTTTCCCTTGGCCACCAAATGCATTCTTGGGTCATCAAGTCAGGCTTGTGCACCGACGTCTATATTGGATGCAGCCTTGTCGACATGTATGCAAAGTGTGCGACCCTCGAGGATGCTACAAAGGTTTTCCAACGGATGCCCAACCATAACGTCATGTCTTGGACTGCTCTCATGACTGGATATGTGCAAACTGGAGGTCTCCATACAACCGCCATCGACCTCTACTGCCAGATGATCACACAAGGTGACGTCTTTCCAAATCATTTCACTTATTCCACCCTTTTAAAGGCATGCGCCGCCCTTGAAATCGGTAAACAAGTTCATAACCATGCAGTAAAATCAGGTCTGGCGTCTGTCAACTGCGTCGGCAATGCTCTTATTAGCATGTATGCCAGAGCTGGTAGCATGGAAGATGCCCAAAAAGCTTTTCAAATGCTTCTTCACAAGAATCTAATCTCTTACAACGCCATTGTAGATGGCTATGTTAAAAATACCACTTCTGATGAAGCCTTTAAGATGTTCAATAAATTTGAGGAGACTCAAACAGGGGTCGACTCTTTCACGTTTTCTAGCCTTCTAAGTGCGGCAGCCAGTCTCGGTGCTGTTGGAAAGGGTGAGCAAATGCACGCGCGGTTGGTCAAGTCAGGTTTTGATTCAAACCAAAGGGTATGCAATGCCTTGATATCAATGTATTCCCGCTGTGGTGACATAGAAGCAGCTGCTCGAGTTTTTAACAAAATGGAACAACGGAATGTTATATCATGGACTTCAATTATTACCGGTTTTGCAAAACACGGTCTAGCAAGGAGCGCTCTGAAACTGTTCGATCAAATGCTTGAAGCAGGTGTGAAGCCAAATGAAGTCACTTATGTTGCTGTGTTATCGGCCTGTAGTCATGCTGGGATGGTTGATGAGGGTCTAAAACACTTTAGTACAATGTATAGTGAGCACAAGATAACCCCAAAGATGGAACATTACGCATGTGTAGTCGACTTATTAGGAAGGTCGGGCTCTCTTGAAAAAGCTGTTGACTTCATTTACTCAATGCCTTTCAAGGCTGACGCTTTGGTCTGGCGAACATTACTAGGAGCCTGCCAAGTCCATGGCAATACAAAATTGGGAAAGTTATCTGCAAAAATGATCACTGAGCTGGATCCAAACGATCCATCTGCGTATGTACTGTTATCCAACTTGTATGCTTCAAAAGGTGAATGGGAAAAAGTGGTCAGAATCCGAAAGACCATGAAAGAAAGGAACTTGATCAAGGAAGCAGGTTGCAGTTGGATAGAAGCCGAAAACCAAGCTCACAAATTCTATGTAGGTGATACATGTCATCCCCGTGCAGATGAGATATACAAAGAGTTAGATCAGCTGGTAATGGACATAAAGAAACTAGGTTATGTTCCTGATACAGATTTTGTTCTTCATGAACTTGATGAGAAAGAAAAAGAACGATACCTGTTTCAACATAGTGAGAAGATTGCTGTTGCGTTTGGACTAATAAGCGTGTCAAAAACGAAACCAATAAGGGTGTTTAAGAACCTTAGGGTTTGTGGAGATTGTCATACTGCAATGAAGTATATATCAGTGGCAAGGGGGAGAGAAATTGTGGTCAGAGATTCAAATAGATTTCATCATTTTAAGAATGGGTCGTGTTCTTGCAACGATTATTGGTGATGATTTCCAGGTGAATGTAGGTACTAGAAGATGCTAAGTGTTTCATCCATGGCTGCCTCTGTCTAGTTGCCGGCGTATGTTGATGAACATATGGATACATGGAAATTTTGCTATATGTATTTACGAAGAATAGAGGATAAGGTTATCAATATTCAAACAAGCTAGTTTTACAATATACAGAAAACTGTTACATAGAGGAAAATGTTATCAATATTCAAACAAGCTAGTTGTACAATATACAGAAAACTGTTACCACCATTAAATTTTCAGTTTTGAAGATGGGAAAATTTTGGGTCAAAAAGTGGATCTAATGAATGTAGCTAAATAACACACATTTAATTATTAAAAAAAAAACTAATTATTAGATTTATAATAATTTTGACTGTTATAGTTAACCAAACCATGGGGAAGGGGTAACAATTAGCATTTGATTCATCGCCTTGTGAGGTAATAGCTTACCAGCTATGGTTGTCATTTGTTGGTTTTAAAAGTTAAAAACTGTGGTTGGGTTGATAAGTATGATGTATGGTCTACAGGTCAAAGATTCTATTAGAACTAGATGCATACTTAAGGAAGGCAAAATATCTGATTGTGTGCCTCTAAAATGAAAGGAAGTTGAAGACATAGTTATGGTCCGACTGTTTTGGATGTCAAAGTGCGGTTGCTCAGTTTATTGTAGGATTTATTTAGTATAAATGAAGTTTGAAGTGTTATCTAGTAATCAGCAATCGTACATTCGATCATGTTTGATGTATTGAAGTCGAATTTAAGAGTTTGACTGCATTTATATGCAAAATCAACAGTAGACTATTTTATAGTTGAAATGAAGAGGCATGAAATCTTGAGCTTCTTTATGCGTCTTCTGTTAATGACATCAGGTTCTTACATGCCCAGTGAGATTGGTTTTAATAACTAAGCAAATTCTGTTATTGACACACACCTGCTTCTGTTTATTTTTCATTATCTTTCAATATTGGTCAAACATGTAGTCTGTTTATAAACTTGGTAATTATTCATCCTCCACACAGATAAGAAGACCAAAAAGGAGAAACAGCAGTCCAAATTGAAGCATCTAATGAAGTTTATGTACAAACACTAAAATACAATAGAGTGCGATCAAATCAGATGGGATCAGATGAAAGATGATCAAGAGAGGTGGTTGGATAATGTAAGAGGTTTCATTTCGGCCTTCACCTTGGAGGAGCTGCTTCTTAATATGGTATCCAAAGTGACAATTGCTTCCAGAACATGCTTCCCTTTGTTCAGCATTATGCAACTTGCCCTGTAGCACAACAAATTCACAATATCCCTTCAATCATTACTTTTAAAACTATACTTACAATACAAGATGCTTTTATTCAAATTAAAATTCAAGTAATAACCTTCTTCCACATGCCACATCTGTTATCTCAGCTCTCGTAGGAACACCAGTCTTCACTAACGACTCAAGTACTTGCGTTGCCCAAATAACTGGGACATGTGCTGCACTGCATATCGACAGAATTTGCTCTTGAATATCTGCCATTAACTCCCATCCACACTCTACTGCAAGATCGCCTCTAGCAATCATAACCCCTAAAGGATTTGGTAGCTTCATTGCCTCTAAAATCATGATAGCTAAGTTCTTAAGCGCATCTTTAGTTTCAATCTTCAAAACAATTCCCAAATGCTCAAGCTTCCTCTTCTCAATTTCTTGCTTAAGCACAACAATATCATTCACATTTCGTACAAATGAAACTCCAACAATGTCAGCATGAGTACCAACAAAGTCGAGATCAATAATATCTTTTGAAGTTAACCCTTCATACTGAATTTTGCTCTCGGGGATGTTAATGGATTTCTCTGGACCAAGTTTAGTACCACGTGGACCGGCACGAGTAATGGAAACAACTATTTCAGAAACACTAGCCCCTTTGATAACTCCCCATATTTTTCCATCATCAAAAGCAATAGCCTCTCCAGGTTTGACCGAGTCAAACAGATACCCTGATGAACAAGTGACTCTAGGAGTGCCGGCCATTGAAGAAGCTGACTTTTCATTTGAGCTGTCCCGTGTTATCACTAGCAAATCTCCAACTCTTAGCCTAACAAATGCCTCTGTAGGAGGCACATCCACCACGCATCCAATTGGCACCTTTTTTTTGTTCCCTTTAACACACAGTTCCATTCCGTTTTGAACATAACAACTCTTTGTACAGTCCGCCATGAATCCAACACCATTAAAAACAGAAAATTTCTTTGAAATCCTAAGCGACCTTTGTTTCCCTCTCGCATCACTGAATCTAACAGTATCACCAATTTCAAGATCTGTGAGAAAATCTTGTCCATCCACATATATAACAGCATCAGGAGATACATGAGGCGGTGGTGGACCTGCTCCTTTTGGGGCAACCCAAACATGGCCTGGGTTGATCATGTTTCCATACGTGTTTTTCTTTGGAGATATTTTCATGACACAAGGACCGGGTTTCATCTTACCGGTTCGTAGCTTCGGTCCTGCCAAATCCATGAGAATCCGACATGGTTTCTCTAGCATCTGAGAGTTCATCTTCACTCTTCTGATAATCTCACTCCAATCACTTGGATCACCATGAGCACAGTTGATACGAATGATTGTTGCGCCTTTCTTAATAACATCATTAATAAATGTTTCATTGGATATTGCTTCTCTGCCAACCGTGACCATGATATGAATTCTTTCATCTTGAAGTGGACCCATGAGAAAGTCACGGTTTGAACTTGCCTTATTTGTCATCATACTTGCTGTGAACTCACTTTTGCCGCTGGCTATACCTTTGTCACTGCCATCTAAGGAGGTGGATTTTAGGTTTTCCAACATCTGGATTCCTGCAGAAAGGCTTGCAATTACATATGGGTTGATTGTTTCCAAGTTCAAGAGTCCCACTGAAGACAGTTCGTCTCTTATCTGGTCAACATCAAGGCTTCTGAGAGCCAAATAGTGTATTAGATTTGCAGCACTCATGGCATGCCGTCTGCAGATACAGGAACTAGTTAATAAATGAGAATAATTTACACACGTATGTTATTACGTGTCAAAGTTAAAAAAACCAATGGCTAGTAGATAGAAGTTATGCAACAATTCTTAATTTGCCATGTTAGTTTATAGATTCCAAGTAACCTTATCAAGTATACTAAGAGGTATGGAGCAGCATGATATAGCCAAACAAACAAATATATACCTGTGACACTGTTTTAATCGGGAAGCATTCCACTGTTCCATTGCTAAAGCATGCATGTGAATAGCCTTTAGTTTATCTAGAAGATTTCCATGGTTCCCCAGGATTTGAGCATGTTGTGAGTGATCTTCCCTTAAGTATATTGAAGAAGCAACACCTTCCTTTGTTGTATCATCAACCTTGTGACTATTCTTTGAGATTCTAGGTGATTGATCATAAGAGTAAGCACCTGTGGTACTCTCATGTTCATCGTATCCATTATGGTTAGCAGATACGATAAATGTCAATTGAAATGCTTGTTTATGTCTCCTTAAACTTGGCAACATTTTACCCCTTGGAACTAGTACTTTAGCATAAAGTCCACAGGACAAGTGCTGAGGTTTGTCATGTAAGCTTGAGGACAACAACAACAATGCTTCAGTTGTGTTACTGCCCTGCATATAGTTTTGTAGAGAATAAAATAGATTATAGTAAGGTGTAATTAGTAAGGTGTAATTTAGAAAGAATTCGAGTACCCATTAGCATTAAGTCTGCTTACATAATCTGAGGCATGGTTAGTGATCGGGGTGAGTGAAGAAGCTGCACCGAACTTCATCTACAAAATAATGGTTCAGCACAGGAGAGGAAAGGATGAGTATCCGACCTGCTGACAAGAAGAGTTTGTAAGATACAAATCCCTATTCCCTAACTTTTTTTTTGAACGGCCAACGAAATTTTATTATAAAGTGGCTAGCAGGACGCTAGAAACCACGAAAAGAGAACATAAGTATAAAAAGAAAACATGAATTGTGCAGCAAAAGTATAAAAAGTTTGGGAAAAAGTGAGTTTGGAGTATAAAAAGGTTAATGACGAAACGGAAGGGTGCAAAGTATCTGTTGTGTAGTAACTGGAATTCTTTTGCCGGAGTAACTGGAACAGGAGTTAGCTAACTACAAAATTCAGATCCAATCGGAAACCTAGCAGCCCAGCCCCCCCGATACCCGAGGAACGGAAAAGGGCAAAATTAACCAACAAGCAAGTGCTCAATTTAAGGTTCTAACCGAATCACGTAACATAATATAACATGGCATAGGAAATGAATCGAATAAGAAGCAAAGATTTCACCTTTTTGACGGCAGCAACAAAACAATACAATAGAATAGAATAGAAGAGAGGTTGCAGAAGAAGATGGAGATTGGGTGGAACTTGGAAGGAAAGAAATGAGAGGAGAGGAGTGTGGCCACCACGAGCCACATTCGGTCAACCCTAATTTATTTTTTATATGAATACTTTTCATATTCAAGTTTTTAATCTTTTCTAACCGGTTTACCACCAATACAATGTATGTTTCATTTATCGGTTCAATTTTGAAAAACATTGGTTATGATAAGTAATGAAGGGTACGTCATGGAGAAAGAGTATGTATAATAAGGGTTTTAAAATGGAAACCTTAATTAAGCGGAGAAGACGTACAATAACTTCATGATTGGTTAGACAAGTATTTGTTACTGTAGCATCGTCTCAAAGCGCTGGTCTTCTTACTTGTTTTAAACATATTTAGTTTAGCTCACACAATTATATTATATATATACACTAATTATCAACTCTCTTATGCATTATAAATGGTATAATACGTTTTTATAGATTGTACTTATCTTTTGTTTTTTTTAATCTTTAATTTTTTTATATTTTAACTCAATACTTTTATATGTTTTACAATCTTATCCTTAATTTTTTTTTTCAACTTTAGTCCCAATACTTTATATCTTATAAATTTTCATTTTACATTTCAGAAGAAATTTATCGACTTAACACGTCGTAGCATTCATGTGTGGTTCAATGTTTTTATACATATTTTTCTTCGTTTAAACACAATGGTCCTATATCGACTTGCTTATTGTTTTATGTTTTACTTGCATGGTTTAACATTTTTACATCTACTTTTTGTTTGATTTTATTTTTTTTTTTTGCTTTTTATTACTTTTTAATATGAGCTTTTATGGCATTGGTCATCACCAGCATAGGTGTGCCATTGGTGCTACTTGATAGTGTTTTACGCCTCTCGCTGTAACGTGGGGGCTTACTACTAGTATATTACTAATTACCAACATTTCCATGCATCAAATGTTGTACTTTATGTTTAATGGGTTGTACCCAAGGTTTTTTTTTATTTTTAAATTTTTACTTTTTACCCTAATACCTTTACAATTTAACATCTACAGTTTTTTACTTTCAACTTTGTCCCCTATACTTTTCATATTTTATAATTTTTGTTTTATGAATTTTACGAGTTAACACACTGCAACGTGTGCGTGTGGTTCACGTTTACGCTTATTTTTTCCCTTTAATTGTTCCGTCTCAACGTGCGGGTCTTAGATCAACTTAGTTTTAATGTTTTACGTTTCACTTGCGTGATTTAACGTTTTTACGACTACGTTCTGTTCGGTTTTATATTTTCATTTTTTTTCTTTATTTAATAAGAGCTTTTTCATTGTTTGTGGTCGCTGACGGTGATATGATATTGATGTACTTTGCATGGTTTTACGCCCCCGGTGCAACACGGGGGCTTAATACTAGTTAAATCTTAAAAATCATCTTGACCTATCCATCCACTAAAATCATTCACACTAGTTTTCTTATCCACATCTATATATTTATAATAAAAACATTATTTTTTTCTTATTTTTCTTTTAATTAAATAATATTTTTTTATATTTTTATAATTATATTTTATATGTCATCCACTCATAACCACTTTTAAAAATATTTAAAAATTTCTGGAGATTCTACTGTGTTTCTTCAAATATGTGAAAGTACTATATATAAGGATGTGTACGTTGAGTTATGGTAATACGTACATTCAAGAGTATTGCATGTATTCAATTTATGAATTATTTTTCTTAATATAATAAACGTGAGAGATATTCATATATCTTGCATGTGTTCTTATATCGATTCTTGACTTCTACACTAAACGGTAAATAAAATTATGAGAAAGAAAGATAATGGTTTTGAGTCTTTAGAAATGGTAAAAATAAAAATTATTAAGATGTTCCTCATTTAATTATGGTTAAAATACAGTCTATCGATCTGCTATACAAATACTAATGATAATGAAGAATCACTTGAGTAGATCGAGTTCTTTAATTTCTTTTACATCATATATATATTCCATATATATATATATATATTACCTCCGGCCTCATGTATATGTGTATGTAACATACAGTACGTCAAATTCATTAGTCTTGAGCAGTAAAGTCGGGCTCTGATGGCTTCTGAAGCATGAATGGTGGTAATTTCTCAGGGATTCTCTTTTTCCTTGCCCTCAAAGGTCGAAGCAAATTAGCTGCAAACCGTGATGCATAAATAGTAGCACCCAGGCTAGGTGAAGCGGCGTCAGATGATCCAGTACTGAAAGCATTAATTTGCAGATATATATCTTCTTCTTCTAGTACTTCTTCTTCCGGAAGTGAATGATCTTCCATTAATCTCTTGATCCTGCGATGGCGGCGCCATGCGGCCTGTATGAAACAAGCAGCCCATGTCCTCCACTGGTGCGAGTAGAACCTGAAGGTGTGTCGTATCTGCTTACTATGAAGCCTTCTGAACTGAGATGCTACAAATTTGAGGTCGTCGGCTATCAATGCGAATGCCTCCACTTCTTCAAGTGCTTGGACGGTTCTTGTGGAGATGGGGAGGTTGCATGATGTATGTGGGTCCAATGCCCACGTAAGAAGCTCTTCACCACAGAAATCACCCGCTCTAAGATAGTCAGAGTTAAAGAAGCCCGTTCGGCCACCGTTGGTTGTCGCCGTCAATAACTTGCCTCGCATTACAAAAAGCATCTCATCCACCGGGTCCCCTTCCCTCACGATGTAGCTCTTGTCTGTATAAAGAGCGGGTTTCAGACGGTCACACATTGCATCCATTACTTGCTCATCCATCTTTTCAAACATGGGCACCTGAAAGAAAGATCAAAGAAATTAAGATCGAAAGCAAACATGCAAACAACCAATGAATATATATAACATATATATATATATATCTAGCTCTCGTTAATTTGTACGTGTTAATTTCCTCCTAGCTAGCTAGCAATGTACGTAAAGAAATTAATTAAGAAGAAACAACTGATCGACCCACCCTTTTTACAAGTTTCAAACAAAGATGGCGCTTTATATCCCTTCTGAGGTCCTTAGGAAGGTTCCGGATCAGATTATCCTCATCTACACCTCGTGTTTCCTGCCATTTGTATTGTTCATACCTTCTAATTCGCTCCTTAAGAGGTTCCGGAAGCAAACGGTGGGACATCCACTGCTCCGCATCTCGTCTTTTCACCCTCATTTCCTCTAATCTTATGGTTGTGGACTGCAAGTACGTCTACAAACACCCCATGCAGCACCTGATCAGCTCTTTTTATAAATAAATAATTAAAGAAAACAAAACAAAAAATCATCACGTAAATAGATATATATATATAGATATAGATATCAGTAGTACGTAGTACGTTACCACCAACCTGCATATTTCCGATGAGAAATGAGAATAAAACCAAACCGAAAATAGAAATGAACACTGCAAAGCAAATTTCCCACACAAAGGTGCTTGTTTTTAGGTTTTGACCTAGAGAACTGCATGCATGCCAACACAAGAATACATATATATTACGTACCTACACTACACGTACAGTACACACCAATATTTTAAAAATTCAACCAGCTAGCTAGCTAGGTGTTCATTCAATTCATACCTCAGATTTTGAAGACCCCACCAAAAACAATAAAAAAACTTTTGTGGAAAATCAGTTGAGTTCACAACACCAGAACGAAGGGCAGGAAGAAAGATTCCAAAATCATAAGGAGGAGTATCCACTTCCACATGAATAGGGCATCGTGCATCCAAATCTGTCATATTATGGGATAGAAGAAATGTGTCATCACAAGAAAATGAAGAACGCATACAATCTGATACATTCCCGGGATCTGCTGATGATATATTCCCACATGCAGTCTCTCGCCAGCAACTTGTTTCACGTTCAATCGAAAACAAGTACCAAAACGCCCCTAACACCTAAATTTCAAAAGATCATCAAGCATTCAAAAAACATGTACGTGTAATGATATGCATAAAGGAATGGAACAAGGCACTCATAAAATAAATTAAATATTTAGTATAAACAGAACCGAAATCATCATCATCATCATCATCATCATCATCATCATCCATATATAATCTCTAGCTAGGCTTGCGCATAAATGAAACATATATTTTCACATGTAAACTAGAATTAAGGCAAGAGTACTTAGATATAATCTAACTTTTTGCCACCTAGCTCTTACATGACTAGCCAGCATGTAAAGAAAGAGATTAAAAGCAGCTCCGGCCCATGCAGTTTCAGTAAGTATGCCAGAAGTTCTGGTGACCTCCTTATATAGAGGATAGATTCGAAGCATCCGTGGGATGTATTGGAAAATTACAACAAACTTCAACAAGTTTTTTGTATTCAATGACCTTGAACCGTGCATCTTTGGTATTATGATCAAAATCACAACCTGAGATAAAATAAGATCAATAAAAGTTGCAAATAGTTACCCGTGAAGAGACTTACCCTCCTCGCAATCAACATGCATAACTAAGATAAACCCCTACTTTGGTTGTTTAAAATATAAGCATAATCCCCCTAGACCAAAATTAGTTTCTTAAGCAAGGTTCAAAAACAAAACTACGTCTTACTCTACTCATTAGTAACAACCACTATGACCTATTGAATGCAATGACTTCAGTCAACAAGATTTCCTCATTTTTTACTTTATTATAATTCATGGATATAATTTGTCAATTTGACTTGACTAACAGTAATTAAGGTGGTGCTTGGATGCATGTTTTTACATATAGTTATTGCATCTTGAAAAGTTAGATAATCAACAGATCAACATGAGGGATAGGTAGGTAGTTTTCATGTATCACAGTAACCCAATTTTTTCGAGCTTAGAAATTCTTACCTGCTTCTCCAAACAACTAAATTATGTGTTGAAACCTTAAAGCTAGAGGTCGAAAGATGTTGAGATAGGTCTTTCCATGCGGGTTAAAACGGGTTGGGTCGATTAACAAAAAGTTTCAATTTGTTTCTAAAAAGTTATTAACTTGTTGCTAAACAGAAAAATATTATTACAATAATAATCAAAATCTTTCAATAAAATGATTTATGAGTTCCCATTCGATGAATTACCCTATGAGCTAAGTTTTTAGTTTCATATGTTTGAGACAAAACACGAACCAAATTAACCCATTCATATGTAATGGTCAAAATATGCGACCTATGGCTAAGCCAATGTTGCACATCTATGGGTGACACATTAACTTGTAAAGCTAGCGTACACTTGAGTAATATTGGTTCTAACCTGGGGCAATGGAAGAACAGCAAGAATGTCTACTAGGAAGTATGAGGACATATATCTCTTTGCAATTACCCAACCATCCTCAACTAGAACACCCCTACCAAATACTCTAGAAGAAGGAGCTATAAAACCAGTACGAAACTGGAATATGATATGAACTATGTAGAAAACATCTGTGAAAGAGCGCAAAACACTAGCTGTGATCTGTAACTTATTGTCCAAATCAAGGCATTTGTTGTCATCTTTCACTATTGGAATATAGAAGAATAACGGGTCCACTGAAACAGCAATCACACATGACAACACAAAAAATTTGTTCCACTTTTGGAGGAATTTCCCTTGTGGGTTAAGCACTTTCTTCCAAGAACCAAGCCCTCTGCTTACAATCCTGTTTAATGAACGAGATTCCATTGATTGTCTCGATCTTTTAATCCCTCTGGAACCATGTTCCAAGCTTTTTTGGAACCTACTGGAAACTGATCCTAAGGCTGCTTTAAATCTGTTAAGAACCTCCATTGCTACTTGTCTCTGATTTCCAGTCCTCAGCTCAAACCTGTGAAATCATTATAAATTATAGATATCAAAGATAATTCACACAGGCGAGCACTAAATGTAGATAGGACTAATAATTCGAGTGGAACGTTCTACGGAAGAGCCCATGTTACAAACTTATAAGGTCAATGATTCATTGTTATAGATCATGCCTGAAAAGAGTTCAAACTACACCACCACCTGATCAAAAGATTAGATGGGTATAAAAAACCACATTTAGATCAAAATTAATTGTTTTACATCAACAAGCAAAAAGTGCTTTGTTAATCTAAAAGCTATGATCTGCTAGCTTTGTGTGTTACTGTATTTAAAGTTAACATAGCACGTAGGATTTTATGAAAATAACGTACCTTAATGTTTAAAGAAGTAAACAATCAATACAATATATAGGATTAGATCATTAACAACCTACTCTAATGTAGATATATAACAAACTCGATCAATCTATCCTACTTTTCCTATTTGTTGATTTTGAATTTCAACCAATAAGCAGCTTATATGATAAACATAAATTATAAAACACGATGGTAATACTAGAAATGAAAGTATGTTTTGAGGTTGGAAACAAAATAAGAGGCTACAAGGTTGTTTTCAAATGCATGTAGCATTTTCCGTTCATCGATCATATGAGTGACTTGATACAACCATGATCTAAGAAGGTAAATGTACACAGCTTCAAGTAACCAGTACAGAATGTTGCAAAGTAAATTAGTCGTCAAACAAACAACCAATCGAAATTTTTGATGCATCCCTAGTTTGTGTAATCCAACCCTTACTTGTGATTCAATGAAAATTAAGAGAAACATGAATGCACAAACAAAAAAGCAAGAAAGATATCATCAAAGTTAAATTCGATTTACAACTAGTAAGAAGCAAAAAAGAAACATCAAATATGACACACAGAAACTGAAATTTATTAACTGTTTAAATAAGTAATATATAAAACAGAAGATGTCGTACTTGAACAGAAATTTAAGAAATGGCTATATATGATAAACAATAATCCCCGGACTTATGGAAGGAGCGGAGGGAGAAATGTAACACAAGAGGGATAAGATGTCATATCATATCATATGGAAGAACAAGAATTATTCGGGTTACATTTTAGCCCTTTCCATTTAGATATTATTTACAATTACTTAATGTTAATATATTCTTTTATATAAAACAAATAAGGAAACTTGATATCGACTAAAATCAATCTCAAAAAGTATATTTAAGACGGGACGTGGTGGATATTTTGACAGCGTCAAACATGATCGATCATATGGACAAAAATAGGGTTTGAAATACCATTACAAGATAGTTAAACGGGACTCCCAACCTATATTTATAATGAATAAGGGCTTCAAACACCAGCTAACTACTACAATTGATTTGAAAAAGACTTTAATAAAATAATTTTTATCTACATAATATGTAGGTGACATCTTAACTAAATAACCACTACATATAGTCTAATAACTTCTAACAACAACCATATAAATTTGCTTGAAATCATTAAAGAATATTATTTTATTTTTAAGTTTTTGAACGATATATTAGTTATTAATAAGTTAATAACACCAAATTCGTAAGTATTCCCCAATGTCAATGATTGAATCCTAATCACAAAGAGAAGCAAAGTTTCTACCTTCATTTATTTTAAACTATTAGATCAAAATATCATTAGTAGATTTTTAAATTTCTAGATGACTCAAATGATAAGGAAAAAAACACATCTTTTAAAAAAAGTATATATACATTAGGTGTGAAGACATATTCTCAAGAGCGTCGTTAAACAAGTTATAACTTACTGTATAAAGAAATGGGTTTATTGAAAGATAACTAACTATTAATCATTAATTACACATATCATTATTTCAAACTATTTCATTAATAAAACATGTCTTGATTTTTACTAATTCATTAACAAACACATGTCTTGATTTTCGAGTAATTAATTCGCCGATAAACCTATGTTATGATTTTGTGGCCATTAGTATAAGGAAACTTAGGGACCGCAAGTGAACTTTCTTAAACAAAAATTGTGTTTACATGCTATGATCAATGGGTTTGGCTAAAGCAAACATGATTAAACTTAGATAATCCAATAGACGACACATCACGGTTAAGATAATAAGATAGACAGTGAATTACATGATACAACTAGTGGGTTGACCCGCGTGATGTGACAGATGTCACTGATTTTCTTTTGAAGATTGTAATAACACTGACCTGATATAAGCACTGATTATATATGGATATTATTATTATTATTATTGTTGTTGTTGTTGCTCTTATTACTATTATTATTATTATTATTATTATTATTATTATTATTATTATTATTATAACTCTATAACTATTTAGTAGTTAATATTTATTTATTTAGATAAAAGAAATCTATCTTGATTTGTTAGTGCAAAAAAATTGAGAGAAAAAAAAACAATCCATTTAGGTTTCTTAAAAGAAAGTGGCATATTTATAAACCGTTTTGGACTTGTTATGTTTGTCATAAACATCTTATAAATATTCAACCATTTTGGACTTCTTTAAACCGTATCATATTTGGATTGAATCATTATGACCCAGCATATTTGGATTGGATCATTATAATCCGAACAAGTTTAGCTTAAACTCAAACTTTTTTTACTTTGTATCCTTTAATGGGAATTTTTTTAAGTGCTTAAAAAAATTGTTAAATGGACTCAAGTGACTTTTAAATTTATGATTTAAAAAACAGAGTGACTAGAAAATTAAGATGCAACAATATACATGCCCGTTTTATTAGCACAATATATGTGACTGTGTTGGACCTAAATTATTTTAGGGGAGATCCTATGAAAATGTGAAAGGCTAACAAAACGAACAGAAAAAACAAATAACAAGAAAATAAAAAGTTTTACCAACTTGAAACTAATAATTTATACAGAGGGACAATCTTGAAACTAATAATTTTTAAGATTCTGTGTAGGCATGAATTTGAGCCTTGCGGATGAAACATATAGTTTGAGTTTTACGATATCTATATATGTACTGGAACAGACCTATACTTAAATCGTATTTTTCAAAGCGTATTCAAAATTTCTTTTTTTTTTCTTTCTGATAACGTGACGTTTTCTATTAGGAAACGAATTAATAGGTTGTGATGCCATAGTATTTCCTTGTCTTGTACAACTCTGTTGGGTTATGTGTTTAACTTGGTCCCCTTATCCCTACCAAACAATTATGGTATTATTGAATTTTGAACATAAAGTTAGGGTAGCTATTTGAAAATGTCAAAGTGATGTTGACCATTTAAAACATATTATCATGTTTCGTGTTTGGTGAAATTATAACCAAAACACGACAAATTTTCCAGGTAGACTTGTAAACCTTTAGGAACATTTGTTGCGATTTAATAAACGGACGAACTTATTATATTAGTTTTCAATATTATTGTCACTGAACTCCTTACACGTGTTCACATAAAGCCAGTTTAAACCATATGCATATAAATAATGCACATATCTAATCGTTTTACTATTATTAAACCAGTTCAAATATTACCTGACCCTTTTGTTTTATTAAAAAATAACAAAACGTTATATATATTCGAAGAATATTTGCACAAGCTAAGTGAACGACTATGACTGAATTCATATTCAATATGGAAGCCTCAGTTTTATTTTCTTTTATTTCTCTTTATAAAGGGTCTATTTAAGATCTTAGGGGTTGTTTAACAATATCTGAATGATTAAGTATTGAACCAATAAGAGGTCTGAATCATTAAGTGTTGAATCATTAAAAGGTCTGAATCATTAAGAGCTAGTATATCGGTTAACTATTCAAAGACAAATGTCTGACCAATTCAGATAAAAGATGTTAACCATTCAGCATTGGACCTCTTAACCATTCATCATTAGTATAATGCTTAACCATTCAGAGGCAAATGTCTTAACCATTCAGATATTTGCTCGTGAAACAAACAGTCTGAACCATTAAGTGCTGAACCATTCAGACATCTAAAGCATTAAGAGGCTGATTAAGAGGCTGCCAAACAACTCCTTAGTATTTTTTGTTATGTTATAATATTTCTTCACTAGGTTAGTCCCCGTGTATTACACGGATTACATAAATAAAATATTAAATAATTAGTACTAAAAATTTATGTATTATAAAATCATGCTTGAAGATAAAATATATAGTTACTTTTAGTAAATAAACAATTATGTATGTTTCTTAAACTTTTATTTTATCAAAAATTATGACTTTTAAATATTTTGTTTTAAGAAAAATGATAAAAAAAGTTCATCGTATTCTGTGTTTTATAAAATTTTTGTTTTTAAAAAGTATGTTTTTAATTAAAAATAGGTTTTTAATTTATTAAATTATATATTTTTAATTTGAATATGGTACGAGTAATATTAGTAG
>BJCN01173945.1:0-12541 GCA_018326445.1 Flaveria brownii
AAACCCTCCCCCCTCAGGATCGAACCCGTGACCTTTGGCCACTAAGTCCTTATCCCTCATTGATTCATTTCATTCTATAATTCATTTTATTTTATAATCTATTTCATTCACTTATTAATTTAATTTATTTATCCATCAGATTACCTTATTATACAAAAGAGATTCTTATTTACATACTTTGAGTATAAAATTATCATTTTCTTAACATTTCTACATCTACATCCAAACGCGTCCTATAAACGCCACATTCATCGTCTTTTTGTTCCCCACTCCACTGTTCTTGCGATTCACCCAGAAACCCAAATCAAGAGGCTCGAGTCTCCAATTTCATTTATACCGACACCAATGGTATCTTCTTTACTCTCACTGATCTTGTAGATAGATATTTTAAAACAAACAAATCTGTGTAGGGTTACGATAGATATCTCATCTACGAGCATACCCGTCCGAACATCATGCTTGTTTTGTTTCTAATCTGCTTGTTGATACGAATTCTGATGGGGTTTTACAGAGAAAAGTGTATATGTGATGGAGTCTGAATTGGGACTTCAGTTTGATCTGAATTTTTCGTTCTTATGTGCTAGTTGTTGAGATAGACAGGGTTACTTTACTTGTCGCTTGTGCAGCTTTTAGGAACGTAAAATTGATACATCAATCGGAGCAAGATAGTTAGATAAGTGCAGATGATGAACTGAATAAGAACCAAAATCTTAAGTTCTATGCACTCGTTCCTCGTTCTAAGGTTAAAGTCAAAGGAAAAAATTGAAATGGATAATAGTTTTGACAAGATGTTAATTTGGAAGGATATATTAAGCTGTCGCGTTCGCTGTTCAGTTCTGGATTCTTAATATAGTCATATCTATAGAAGAATTTTATATGTTTTTGTAAGGAATACTGAAGTCTGAATGTGATCTTTAATGTTCTAGTTTGGTTGATTTTAAGGTAAAGATAGTGTTTTTATAAAGTGTTAACTATGAGGTAAATAACTTCAACTAATAATGAAGCATAGAAGGGATGGAAATTGTCGTCTTTGGTTGTGTGTGAACTTATCAGGATCTGCTTTTTGCAATATTGAAAAGTGTATGCGCTATGACAAGTTTTTAAATTGAATGCTAGTTTATGAAGGAATAGTATTTCAGTGCTGCAATTTTGCATGCCTCAATCCATATTGCAAGTTAGTTTGAATTCATATTTGCTAGATATGATTCACTGCTATTGACTGATTGGTTGGATAACAATGATTGGTTGTATTACAGGCTGACCCAGAACTGGAAGCTATCAGGCAAAGAAGAATGCAGGAGCTAATGGCTAAACATGGCGGTGTAAGTGGCATTTTTGTTAGTACTTTCATTTAGTTGCACATTTTCTTTCAGTGGTATTTATTATGGAACCTGCCTATAAACAGGGAAGTCAGCAAACCCCTGATCAGCAGAAAGCCCAGGAGGAAGCAAAAAGGTTTGTTTTTTTCTTGAGTTAGTAACATTTATAGTTTCATATTCATAATTCAAGTAGTCACTATGTTATATAATAACAGTCCACTTTTGAGGGTGCAGATTACCTGTAATGGTTCTCCCCCTCATGGAAACATCATATTCGTTATTCTACTTATGTTTTATCTAATTATCCCACTTTCACTGATCTTGTTACGGTTTCTCCCCACTTAAAATGATAGAATCTTTTATTAATTTATTTGGTACTAGTTGAAATTTTGTCAAGGACGACTTGACAACAATAAAAGATTAATGAAAATGTAGTGTGTCAAAGACTCAAAAAGGGAGTGATGGTTATTAATTTTTGGTTATTTACTGATTAAACGAACTTATCCAGCGAGGCAGATGAACGAAGGCAAATGATGCTTAGTCAGATATTATCAGCTCAAGCACGTGAAAGACGTAAGTAAATTTCAGGACGTGTTCTCTTTTGATGGAAAAGGTGTTCAGCTATCACAAGAGAATATCTTCTCCCAATTTATATGCTTCAATGCATATAACTTCTTTCGGTTAACCTTTCCTCTTTTTTTATTCTGCTAATATGTTATCCAGTGCATATATACAACTTAAATTTTTTTTTGTTTTTTACCATACAAATTATAAGGCTTACAATATGTCAACGTGTTTGAAATTTTCAGCTCAACTCTAGTTTGTCAATTATGGCTATTCATCTATTGGAGGCCGGATGTCTTGTCTAGTTAAGATTGCATTGTTTGTGACTTGTGTTGTTCATAAATGTTCTGATGACTGAACATCTGGTTTGGCCGGTTTGAAATTTCTGCCGGCTGGTCTTGTTGGTTTAACGGCCTGGCCAACAGTTCGGAACTTGGAACTTCTGTGTAAACCAAAGTGGTTTTAAACTATTTTATTTATTTATTTCTAGATCCAAGTACGATATTGCTTATTTTTCCAACCTGCTGCCATTCTTTTCTTTAGATTGGCTTAGATGACATCATGACAGTCTTCATGCATATAATAATTGTTAAGGTGATGTAGCCACAGAGTTATTTTACTCAATTCAATTATCTTTGGATATATGTAGTTGCCCGTATAGCCTTAGTGAAGCCTGAGAAGGCCCGGGGAGTTGAAGATGTTGTACTAAGAGCCGCCCAAATGGGTCAGATCGTCGAGAAGGTTAGTTATTCATACTGAACATACATTACTTTTATCTTTAACATTTATCGATGTGTGAATTATTCATGATAAGCTACCTTACCTACTGAAAATATGAATCTCATGTGTTAAATTGTTGGTATATATACATATGAATCCAGGTTTCTGAAGAGAAGCTTATATCATTATTGGAACAAATCAACACCCAAACAACCAAACAAACCAAAGTTACAGTAAGTTTAAACTTCATCTATAAACATTTTATATTGGCAACTAGACAACAGTATACAATAAAAGAAACTTTAACTGTCAATTTATATGTAATACTAGACCCATTCCTCACATTTTTATAGTATCTTTAGAAAATGGACTGATTAGTTAAATCTAAAGTTCATTTTGTTTATTAATTTACTGTTGTTTCTCAGATCCAGAGGCGTCGGAGCGTGCTTGACGATGATGATTAAGGTCTGTATGTTTGATAGTCTTTATGATCTTATCTACATAATTAGCTACCCTTCTGGGTAGTGTTCCATTGACTAGAAAACCTTGGAGTGTTTTAAGTTTAAGCATGGTGTATTTCTTATTATTTTGATATCTAGCATATGAATGCTTGTGATATGACTGGGCTATTTACACTTTGAGTAATTTTTTATGGTGAATGTAATGGTCGCAAAAGGTTAGGTAAAGTTAAAACAGGCAATTGTTATTTCAGGTTGTGGGTCAGGTTGGGTCATGTCAGGTTGGGTTGACTCAAAACGCCTATATGTCCAGTTCTTTTCAAGTCCTATTACATATATAAATAATGTTTTAATTTTGATTAAAACATATAACTTTGTAAATATTATCAATAAAATAATCTAGAAGATTATCCTTTAATTGTAGATTTGATTTGTCATTTAACATGTTCCGTTTTCTACATTCGTAATATATAGTCTACTAAACAATTGTCTGAGAGTCGCATATGTCCATAATCTGATAGTTATTTTGAAGAACTGATTAATCGGACGAGAATAAAGATAGGCCTATGTCCAATCGACGCTAATGACAATAGTAGACTGCTTATGAGCCTCTTCATGTAGTTGGGTGTCTTGGACTCTCCTCTAACAGGTCTAGTCGATGCACATGGCTGAAGTAGGAGACCAAATGACTTATGACTATTGCTCACTTGGTTTTCAAAGATGCAAATATATAGAGAAATAAAGAATAAAACTACTTGTGGAATGTACAAAAATACATAAAAAGAAACAAAGATAAAGATTTACATACTGTTTGGCATGATAGATGCAAGTAGTTGACCTTCTTGATGTAAATGCTATGACACTTTTTCCTCCTGACTTTAATCCCCATAAATGAACACAATTAAGAAATGTTTCATTATATGATCCCTTATTTTACTTAATTTTGTGGTTGATACCCGGTTTTAAATATAGTCTATGCGTGTCCGTAGGACCACAAAGATGGATAAGCGGTCGCCAAGGTGGATTAGGTAGGGGAACTATAACAAGGATGGTGCATTTACTTTTCACGCTTATAACAAGTTACAAAGTGGTATCAGAGCAATGGTTAAGGCGAAGCAGTTAGTATAGATGTTGGCCTTGGACCATGGTACCTAAAGGACACAACCAAAGGACTATATGATTAGTTTAACATGGACGGATTATAAGGTTTGCTTAACAATACTCGCTTCGACTATACAACCTCCCAGCGAGGGATAAGTAAATGGGCAAAGGAACTTAACTAATTAATCAACCATGTAATGACATTAAAGGATAATGATGTGTAAGAAGACACGATTTAAAAGATGCACAGAATTAGCGTTAATGTTGCTTTGGAAAAGAGAATTAACGAATGTAATTGCAAAATTTGTGAGACTATTATACATACACATTTATCGTTCATAACCTCCACCCTTAAGCACCACCCTTGCCAACCACCTCCCTCCTATGGTCCTATGTCTAGCCACCTCTATCTTCAAGACTCATTATTATATTTGTAAGTTGTAACTACTATATCATTAGATTGAAGGATGCATTATCTCAGTACAATCTATGCATAACCACAACATCACCAACCACCTTGTAACATAGGCACAACATCTTTATTTGAATACGCAAACATTAAGTAATTGTAATTGATGCATGAAAACAAGACAGAGAAAGTTGATTCTAAACTAACACCCTAACTCAAATCAATGTCTTAGACCAACCCCATAACCCTAAACACCAAATAGATTCAAGCTCGAGCTTTTTACAAAAGGTTTAATGACTTGTTTTGCATTTTATATGTTTGTAATCGTGTTTGGGTATACGTATTTCGGTATTTGGGTGTGACTTGGTTTCTGATTACGTGCAATTTAATGAATATTTTGGTGCGTGTTTGTGTTTGGGTATCAGGGTATGCATATATAGTTGAATGTATTTAGTTTTTTAGTTTATGTAATTTAGTGTAGAATGATAATACAATCCCCGGGGAACAAATGAAAAATACTCAAATAACAAGGGGTCGTATGTAATTATATGAAACATAAGGGCTTGATGAGTAACTTCCGCCGAAAGAAATCTAACATCCTATGCGTTAATGTCGGGGCTTTATTGGAATCAAAATGATGACAAAACTTTAAGTGACTTGTAAAGACATTCACTCAAAATAATAAGAGAAAATTGTATATTTTTCTATATGCATTGTATTTTGTATTAATATGAGGAAAAAATGTATTTTAAAAATTATTGTAAGAAAAATACCATACATTATAATTAAATGAGATATAGTGCGAAAGGACAATAAATACGATACATGTTACAACTGAAAATTGAAATAAGGAAAAGTAGAAAATTTATAGCTAAGCGAATCTATTTAATACAAATCTTTTTGATTTTGTGCATTCTGTCTATAAGAAGTTAAGAACACATGAGCTACGAGTTGAAGCAAAACCCTACTGCACAACCCAAGTATTTTGGTTGGTCGAATGGTCAGCCAAAATGGTCAGTGATTATAGATTCAATCATTCGACAAACCAACGGAGTATGATTAAGAGCGACGAACTGATAGTCATTTTCAACAAATCAGTATGGGAGTTTTAGGCGAGAGTATATACTTTCAACCTAGGCTTTAAATTTTGGGTCGAGCAATTCTACTGCAACATTAAACATGTTAAATAGTAAAAATGGACTAGGATATTAATTGTTAAAATGTAAACTTATCTTACATGAGCAAGCCAACCAACTAGCTAGCTAAACGAGCTAAGTTTAAATTGGCTTCAGTTTGGTTTGGTTTGAACCGGCTCGACTTCATTTAAAGTGAGCTACTTTTTATTCATTTTTAAGTGAGTTTTCTATTTGAAGGTATTTTAACTACCTATCATTGTTTTAATTAAAAAAATCCGAATAGTATATATATTTAAAAAAGTTGCTTATTAACTTTTGTTATAACATAAACAACAAACAAAATCCACAATGATTGTTTCCATCACGCACACCATTTACATTCCAAAAATCATTAGTTAGCAATCAACAAAGGCGTGGGCATTGTGTAAATAATTCAAGCATGGAACACTTTTGAAGATCCCTAGGAATCTAACAATTCAACTTCTTTATTGAATTAATCGACTATTATAACTGTTTTGATCATTTAATTAAGTATTTATTTTTATACTTTAATTAATACTAGTTTTTAACCTTTTAATCATTCTCCTAAAGGTTCAAGCATAAATCAACCATAAAAATAATGAGTTTAAGTTATGAGAAACAATCTTTTAAATAAAATATAAGATAACGTTATATATAACAGATCATTAAAAAATCCGCCCCTACATAAAACAACAACTAAGTCAAGTATCCGGGACACCTTTAATATTACAGGTTAAATTTTATGTGAAAAGCTAGATTGATATTTAAGTGATGTTTGAAGGTTTTTTGTTTTTTTTAAATTCATCAAAAAAATTTTTTTTATCACTTCTCATATAGACTTAAAATCTCAAATATATTTATGTAACGGTGATTAGCCATGTGTCTAAATCTTAAACTCTAAGCTTTTTTTGATTAATTTAACTACACAATATATTATTAGCGTGAAATTAATCCATTTGACAGATGCTCTTACCTCTTAGATTAAGGTCTTGAGTTCAAACCTAAACATGATGTATATTGGTGTAATTTAAGAGTAGAATTGATTTACATTAAAAAAATGCACAATATATCAAGTCTTCATTTAAGGCGAGTTTTAATGAAAGTCATCATTTTCACCAAAAATATTAATTTTGAAAGTAAATATTGGGATCATGATTCAAACTTATTTTAATGTTGATTATAATTTATAACCAATTTATATCGTTTCAGTAGTCATAACTCGATTTTATACAAAATCTCACTCCATATTATAATTGGTTAAATCGCACCAAGAGCTCGTGCAATTAAAGTCATTGATATAAGATAAATAAAAACTAATTAATACCTTAGATTATTTAAAAAGTTCTGAATTCATATTGCTTGGATTCATTAAACACATTAGAGTTCTAAAATAAAAGATATGTCATAATCACAAGGAGGCTTATCATGGATGGATTATTGCCTATAGTTTTTGAATTAGTGATAGAAGCGAGTTAGAATCACTGTTAGAACCCTTAGTTTATGTTGGAAATGGTTTATCTTCTTAATTTGTTTAACGTGCACACACTAGCTCAAACCTAAGATTTTTATTCATGTGTTTACCCTAAAAACCACTGCTTTGAAGATAGGACCGGATCGACAGGTCGGACGGAAAATCAGACCCTTTACTGGTTTGGTCTGGCAGTATTAATTGGATGGTAGTTTGGTCGTCCTGTTCGGTAATAGAACCAGGAAACTAGTTTTATAGGTTGGACCGAGATTTTATTATTTTATTATTTATATTTTTTTCAAGATTAATTGGGTTTAACCGACGAGTCAGATGAATTTTTAAGTTATGCAGGTGGGAGTAATGACAGGTTTGGGTGTTTGATTTGACATAGCTAAAATAATTGTGTTTTAAAGTTGCGAGGGTTCAACATTTGAGATCTTGTTAAAAATACATTTTGGTCTACATTTTACAATAATTAGTTATGAATATATTATAACAATAATTACAATAATCAAACAGCCCGACCAATTATCCGGTCAGCAATCAGCTTTGACCGGACCGGATAAGTTAATATCAAAGAGCCCCTAATATTAATTAACCTTCATTAAAAAATAAATCATTCTTATACAAACCAAATCTTGAGGTGAGAACAGTATATAACAGAAATTGGGGATTAGGATTTAGGGCAAAAAGATCAACTGAAGTTTGATCCAAGAATGATGGGTAGAAACTTCAAGAATGCTTTAATTGCATTCCTGGCTCCTCTTCCTTCCATCCTATTCTACACCACCTTCCTCCACCACAATCATCATCACCACCACTCAATTTGGTCATGGTGCCACCAACACCCCTTCCTTCTAGTCAACACCCTCTTCTTCTTCAACATCAATGTCCTCTTTTGGGTCATCAGCCTCATCCAATCCAGCAATTGGGTACACAAATCTTCAATCTTTCTTTAATCTTTCCTCAATCTTTGATGCTAATTCACTCACCCTTTGATCCTATTTCAATAAAGTTTCAATCTTTTTAACATTTCTTGTTTTTGTTGTGCAGATGATTGATGTTTACTGGACAGTGATCCCTGTTTTACTGGTGCATTACTTCAAATCCCACCCTATGTCTCAGTTCAACCACCGTCGATCCACGACGGTGGTGATACTGACATGGGTCTGGTCCCTCCGGCTGACCCACAGCTACTTCCGGAGAGAGAAGTGGCAGTGGGGCGCCAGAGAGGACTGGAGATTCACTGATTTGGCCCGACAGTACGGGCCAAACTGGTGGTGGATCTCCTTTTTTGCTGTGTACCTGATCCAACAGGTGTTCTTGATTGGTGTGTGTCTACCGATGTACATTGTACACACTGTGAACCAGCCGTGGAACATATGGGACACGGCTGGTTGTGTCGTGTGTCTGACAGGCATTGTTATTGCCTATTTTGCAGACACACAACTTTATAGATTTGTGAGCCAAAATGGGAGGCTTAAACTGGCTGGAAAGCCATTGGTCCCGAATCTTGACTCGGGGTTGTGGTTCTATTCTAGGCACCCGAATTACTTCGGTGAGCAGCTATGGTGGTGGGGTCTGGGCATGTTCGGGTGGAACCTTGGGTGCACTTGGGTCTTTGTGGGTGCATTGGTTAACACATTGTGTTTGGCTTATGTGACCATATTGGTTGAAAGAAAAATGTTGAAGCTAGAGTATAGGGCTGAACAGTATAAGTTGTATCAGAAGAGGACCTCTGTGTGGGTTCCATGGTTCAAATCATCAGCAATTGAGGTGCCTAAAGAAAAGGCTAGTTGACTTTTAGCTGGTCAACGGTCGACACACACTGTAGTGTGTTAGATGAGTGTTTCTTGAAATGTAAATCTGTATCAATGTGTTGTTAAATGTAAACAGTGAGTTTGGTTTGATTGGTGGTTAGTAATAGACGGTAATTTCGACCCGTTTGTTTTACTGTTGAATGAGTTGATTTTGTTTATGCTTTATCTTAAACGGGTCAGCAGTGTGAGTTTATAGGAAGATTGGAAGTGGCAGTTACCCGAGCGTCCCTTCCGCAGCCTGGTCTTTAGAATTCGATCCTTCGCGTTTACTGCAGAGAAAGTATATTGATTTGACTTTTAAATGGTCCAATGAGACTAATTTATGATGCAAACTTGATACAGACTAGAGTAGATATGATCTATAAACACATTATATGGAACTATATGATATTTACCAAATGTAACAAATGTTTATCGTTTAATTTGAGGTGTAATTTTGTGTAAAATTTGAATTTAAAAAGTAATTGATTTGACCCAAAAAGTCAAAGTGTTATTCTGTAACAATCGATGAGTCTGTCAATAAGCCTTTGGGCCAGGCCCTGCTCCATGAGTGAAAAAAAGAGGTTAGGGCTTTAAGCCCAAAAATATTAATTTTAGAAATTTTTTCCTTTGGTCAAATTATGTAAAAAACAAATAATAAAATAGTATGTATAAGTTGTTAGGAGCTTAAAATTATAAAAAAATAGAGTCGTTATATTGTAGTTAAGTATTTCATATTTCAAGTCAATTTAAGGTGAGTTTAAGATTGAGAATCAAGTAATGACATCTCAGGTAACCTAATCATGAAAAAGTATCAAGCATACGTGATACCTTGGGTATGCTTGCAAACTTGATCGGTAATGGGTACGCGATGAGTTTAGGAACAAGCATGAGACATGGTAACATCCTATACACGACCTATTGCCATTCATAGTATGCTTCTTGACTTCTTGTGGTAAGGTAATGTTATGATTTTGGTCTTACATTTTCAAAATTAAACTCACATTCTCCCGTTTTCACTTTGGATGTCACGTTTGGTCCTTTTCACTAATTTTTGTTAAAGATAGAGTTAATAACTGTTTTTGTCCATGTGGTTTGATGAAATTCTTGGTTTTAGGCCTTAAAGCTTCTAGGTGTTTTTCATTATCATCCACCTATTATAATCGAGATATTGGTGCTAAACTCAAATGGAGAGGGAAGAATAATAAATCATCGTCGTCACACAGTGGTAGTCGCGACTACTTTTGGTGGTCAACCAGTCATCCATAACCACCACACGTTGAATTATGCTTTAACACGACGAATTAGGTAAACTAGTTTGGAAACAAGGAGAGTGTATATATAATAGTTTTTTACTGAATCACATGTCATACTCGGTTACCGACCCATTTGAGGGTTTACATGTTCGTGTTCTTGACCCGGGGTACCCCTTTAGAGAATTCACACCAGGTTTCTTATCTTTATCTTTATAAATACACTAAAAATCACTGTTTTTTCTCACTTATTTTCAATTAAATAATACTTTTTATATTTTTATCATTACTTTTTCTCTTTCCTCCACTTACAACTATTTTAAAAAATATTAAAAATTTTTATAAATGGTGAACAATATTTAGTAACGTTTTATCTCTCCACTTACAACCACTAACAACCATTCCATATAATTTAAGAAATTCACTCCCATAATTTTAAGAAACCTACTGTGAATGCTCTTACCAGACCGTTAGTCTCCATATTTGTTATCATAGTGGGCTTGTGAGTTCTAGTCATGTGGGCTTTGATCTAATGGATGGAAGTCTGCCTATGAGCCCACAACACTATGATTCTTTTTCCAGCCCAATAAACATGATGTCTTTGGTGGTTCTGATTTTAGGCCTATGTATTTTTCTACTTCGGCTTCTTGGGAACCCACTTATTTTGGACTTATTATGGGCTTTGAACACACTTTTATTTATGACTTCAGTCGGTTTATCAGGATTTACCTCATATCTCATTGATCTCAAGCCATAGATTCTTTTCATCATTTTAAAGCTCATGTTTAAAACATGTTTGCTTAAACCATCAAACACTTACAATGTGTTGTGTGAGCTTAGTTGAAGACAATTCGTCAGTTTGTTTACATAATGGGGTAGTTGAGCGGAAGAACCACCCTTTGTTTGAGGAGTTTTGTTTACATAATGGGGTAGTTGAGCGGAAGAACCACCCTTTGTTTGAGGTAACTCGTACAATATTCATGCAAACATATATACTAATTCTGGTATGATGCTTATGTAACAGTAGTGTTTCTCATAAATCATTTACCTATATCAAAACTTGATTACTCCTCTTACGAACCTATTTTTAGTATCTTTCAAATTATTCCTTTTTATCGACTTTTCGTGACTCTACTATCTTTCGTTATGATAAACTCTTCCCAAAATATGTTATGTATATACAATTGCTCATTTAGTTATAAAAGGGATTATCATGCTTCTGATCACACTGTTGCTGATCTCAGACGGATAACATTTGCTCTTTTTTGAGTTACATATTCGACTATGATGTCCACTACTTTATGATGTGACAATATTGATTCTACTTATTTAACAGTCAATCATGTGTTCATTAGTGAATGAAACACAATAAGACCAACCTCCCTTCTATACATGATATAGCTTTAAAACGAACCCGTAGTATTTGCTATGTCTACTACCACCCAACTTGTAGAATTATTGAGAGTATATTAGAGATATATTCTATAATGATAACTTTTTTTATTATAAGGGGTATGTTATAGATACACCCTATTTATTTTCATCCTCTCTATCTCTTTCTATACATACATATAGATACATAGAGAGAGAGAGACAATAGGGTATCTAAATAACAAAAAAGGATATTTGTATAACATAACTCTATTATAATTTAGTATGTGTTCTAAGTGGATTCATCTTATCTAATATTGTTTAGTAGCTAGTGGTCTTGTACTTTAGCCTATAAGGTATTGATTACTTGTTATAGTTTTATCAAAAATTCAAAATTAGTTGTTAGTAAAATGTTATACACCTAACTTAAACATTATGTATTCAAATTTTATAAAATGTATACATGATAATTTTATAATTTTATAAAGCAGAGATCATTCTGATTGTCGGTAAAAAAAAGCTAATTCAAAATGAATCTCTCTCCTAAACTATACGTCTTATATTTAAGGAAAATTGGTTCTTAATAATCTAATCTATTGCTCATTGGGCGATGATAGTTCATATCATTGATTTGACGGGTAATAATCCAAAATGAAGCAGCAAAAACAATCTCAATAGCATAATTATCATATATTGACAATTGATTTGTACTTATTTTCGACTCAATTTAGCTTGTATGTTTTTTATCTCATTTATAATCATTATTGTGAACAAAATCAAATTGATATCAACCGTATCTTTTTAATAATTATGTTTCTGAGATTGTTGTTGATAATAAAAATAAAAGTTAGGATTGTTATCGACCAAATCAATAGTATGGATTATTATCGACAAATGAATAATAGTTTGCATTATTATATAT
>BJCN01173978.1:12796-24020 GCA_018326445.1 Flaveria brownii
ACGATACCTGACTTACCCTAGCTATCTAGGTTTATTAGGTTTTTGCACGACCCAAACGACAGGTCATCACCTGTCAATCAAAGGTGCAATGAACATCGGGTGTTTTCATGGCATAAGAACACCTAATAATGGTCCCATACTCTCACATGTTTTCTACGCTGATGATGCATTAATCTTGGGAGAATGGTCCATGACCAACGTAAAAAAACTTGGCAAGGATTCTCCGGTGTTTTCATCTCGCTTCAGGGTTGAAAATAAATTACAATAAAAGTTTAATATTTAGGATGGGGGTGCAAACAGGGGAAGTGGATCATATCGCCAGTATGTTGCATTGTCAAAGTTGTAAAACACCTTTTAAATTACTTGGTATTCCACTAGGATCTAACATGAACCGCATTACAAATTGGAGATCAGTGGTGGAGCAGTTCAAAGCCAAATTATCGACATGGAAATCTTCAACATTATCCATTGGTGGCAGGCTTGCATGATAAAGGCGATATTGGGTAACCTTCCTATCTATTATTTATCATTATTTAAAGCACCTTTGCAGGTAACAAATTGTCTTGAAAGTATTCAACATAAATTTTAATGGTGTGATTCATCCAACACATCTAAGATCAACTGTGTAGCATGGTCAAAGGCCATGGCCCCAAAAGAAGTTGGGGGTCTTGGTATTGGCAGCATTTAGGATACAAACATGGCTTTATTGACAAAATGGAGATGGAAATATCACACTCAAACCCAATTGTTATAGGTAAAAACAATCGATACAGTCCATTATCAACCATGTAAAAAGGTGTCCCCTCCATTCAAAATCTCATTACCGGGGGTATGGAAACATATTATTAACGCCGACAGAGAGGTGCTTAAAGAGAATATCAACTTAGATAACATGTTGAAAGTTAAGGTTGGCAATGGGGAGTCTACCTTATTCTGGTTAGACAATTGATATGGAAATGGACCCATCAAGAATCACTTCCTTGATTTATTTGCAATAGATAAAGACAAGAGATGTAAAGTTAATGAAAGAATTGTATCAACCGGGAATGCTGTAATTGGAAACTGGATGTTGGCATGGTCTCCAACGAACTCTAACGACGTTGTCCAGTTGAGGAATCTTATAGAGCTGATTCAAAGTTTAACCATATCAAATGAAAGTGACAAATGGATATGGTTGGGAGATGATACAGGTGTGTTCTCGGTCAAGTCTATGAGATCCATACTAGAGATGAATTGGATACCATCAGACTTGGATCCACATAATTGGTTACCGTGGGTTCCGCTAAAAATAAACGTGTTTATCTGGAGAGCTAGGAACAATAACATTCCATCGAGATCTGCTTTATCGAGTAGGGGGTAAACCTAGTTTCCATTGAATGTTCACTGTGTTTTGGGAAGGAGGAATCGGCCAACCATGCTTTGTTACATTCTCCATTTGCTGCTGCGATTTGGGACGAGATTATAAGTTGGTGCTGTAATTCAAGAATAATAAGAGACTCTATTAGGAGCATGCTAAAGGCTCCTTTGCACATGGAGATAAATCAAAACCAAAAAAGGCTGTGCTTGCAGTGTTTGTGGCCACTTTGGAGAATTAGGAACTCAAGGAATGGATTTATTTCAATTTTATGTCTTTATCACTATCAAGGGTGGTTGATGAGGTGAAATACTTGGTGTTTTCATGGTTAAAACATAGGGGAAAATTAGGTGAATTAAATGGAATTCATGGTGTAATTTCTCGTTTTTAAATTTCCCTTTGTAACCTTTTAGTCATAGCATCTTGCCATTGACTTATGTTTCATTAACAAAATTACCGTTAAAAAAACTATCAAATTGTTAGCCGTTGTAACCGTTCAATTTTTAATGGCTATAAGTGTCAGCCATCATTTAAAACGTTATGATTACTCGCCTCTATATAAATGAAGTGATCTAGTTTAATCTTGATACTTTTTTTTCATAGAAAATAAATATGTATATTCATATTTGGTACTCTATTTGAATTACCCGACTGAATTTCGAGTTATCATCGAAAATTTTATGTTGAAAAGATTTAAAATAGCTATATAGGCCATTACAAACTATAAAACCTACAATGCAAATACAAACAATATAAGCTTACTATATTTGTCTTTCTTGAATAATTTGTAATATTTTTTTTAATATTTAAATTATTTTCAGATGAAACAAATATATTTATACTTGTAACAATACTATGAATCTTTTTTGTTTCACTGATCAATCATTAAAGGTAAAGATGGGCTTTTCAATTATTTATTTATTATAATAAATAAAATATTTAAGTGAATCATACTTGATTTAATTCTACATAAAATATATAATTCTAAGCAAAATGTTGATTTTTTTGAATGACCAAAAAAAGTTTGAAAACAAAAATTTTTAAAATTATATAGATGTTTTATTATTTATTGTCTTTACTTATACGCAATTTTAATCAAATTTTATCTCAAAATATCGTTTTATAGTTAATAATTTTTCATTACCAATTATTTAATATTTTATTTATTAACTCGGGCAATACATTGGATACTAACAAACTATAATCTATACAAACAAACATACTCAATATGTCCCGCTGAGAGTAGGGTCTAGGAAAAATATAATCTATACATAATCATAAAATATGTTCTATGTATTTAATTTTTAAATGATTTGTTTCCTTACGTTTTTAAAAATAAAACCTGGAAATACAACCTAATCTATTCCGGATAGAATTATTGACAGCTTAATAGACTTTGGTTTCTATAGCATATGCACACTACTTTAAACCTTTTAGAAAAATCTTTACCAATACAAATTTTAAGAAATTACATAAAGTATGATACTTTTCTGAAAAAAAAAGAAAAAAAAACCTCCTCTATGAAAAATATAGCACGTCAACATAATATAAATAGTGTAAACTCTTGTATGAAAAAAAAATTTGTATTTAAACTATTCCAACATGTTAATATAAAGACACCGTAGTTAATATTAGAATTCAAAATATAGTAGGTCAACATCTGAAGTTTAAAACATATGCATACAATTCCTTGCATAGGTAGAAAATTGCAAAAGAAAAAAAAATTAGTCAACGTTTATTAACATATGATAACTTCAAGTGTCAATTATCTTAAGATAACTCTCTTCATTTATCAAAGATGTTTAATTAGTTTTTCTATCTCTAGGTGTATTTGTTTCAGGTGAACACCAAAGCTAGTTATTTTTTATTACATTTATATTTTTGTATGGTGATAATCGATTTCTTCGAATTTTAAATGAAAGAAAGTGTTCTCTTTATTCTTTGGATAGACTGCAACTTTCTTTGTGTATCGGAATAATCTCTTTACAATCCACATTATCAATTTTTATTCTATGATTCTCAACCAATATTGTGATTAAGAAGATTATTGTGTGAAAGTTTATTCATTGAACTTTATTCTATGCATCCGTCTTAGTCTTTTAACAATGATAACGGTATTAAACTGTTGATTAAGATTTAGTATGCAAGAAATTATTGATGAATGTAAAACAAGAATTAGTTATATATATTGCATTCTATTGATATTCTCGTCTAATAGTATGAGAAGTGATAGAGTTTAAAATTTTTTAAGTGTCTGATTTAAAACTAGTATGAACGGTTAAAATCTCGTCTCAAGAAAGCTTAGCAAGTATTTGGTGTGGTTCCAAACGTCGTTAAAAAATAATATATGTTACCTCTTACTAATAACAATTATAATAAGGGTTGAGACGACACTTTCTAAACAACGGGTGTTGTTGTTTTAATTAACACTGTATGAAGTTTGTACGGGTAAAGGACTAATTTGAAATTTATGATATTTTATGGAGCAGCTCTTTATTTCTTAATAAATTATTTGATTTCAAATGTGAAAGTGCAATCAATATTATTAACTCTTACTAGTAACTTTATGGCAATTGAGAACACGAATTTGAAAAAATGGGCGTTAGACTTTTATAATGTTATAATTTAAGTAAATTGCAGACAACGATCTTTATATTTATAATTAATTTTATTTTATAATTTTCATATTTACTAATTACAATAGATAATTTTTATGTGTGTAGTTTGTTTCATCTTTCGTCCGGTCCTTTAACTTAGCGGTCATTAATTTGTATCCTTAAAGTTAAGTCATATGGTTATCACATGAGATTTTATGTTTAAAAAACATCTAAGTAATTCCAAAACAAATCTACGTATTAGAGAAATATGATTAGAAAAAGGCTAAGAGTTACGAGTAAAACCTCAAACAAATTCTATAATTACATCCTCATTTAAAGCTTGTTCTATAAAAATTTTCCTCATTTAAAGCTAGTTCTATAAAAATTTACTATCTCATATGATTTAAATATCAATATCAAGCTTAATATATAGAAATTAAAATGCAAATCATGTGAAGTTATTTAGAGAAATATGATTAGTAAAATGTTAAAACTTGATGAAATCAAAACAATCACAACAACAAAGCTGATTATGAACTTTATGAACAAGAACATAAAACAGGTTGACGATGTTTGATTTCCTCAAGGATATTTTCTAATCTCTCATTCAAAAAATAATAATCATGGTGCGAAAACCTATGATTAAAGCTATGATATCAGTGTGTGTTAGTGTGTGTATGATTGCTAGTGATTGAATGATAATAACTGCTGGTTTGTATTGATTGTTCAAAAGCTTGCAAATGATTAGGGTAGTATGTTATTTAAGCCTATATAAAAACTACTTAGAATTACTAAACTACCCTTATGTAAAACAAAATTACATAAATAATCCTAAGTCTATAAGTTGTCCGTTGTGGATGATAGACTGTCCGCTGTGCATGATCAGTCGTCCGTTGTGAATGGTTGATAAGTCGCCCACTGTGTCTTGGAAGCTGTCCGCTGTGAACAATTGATGTGTGCTTGACTTGTTAGATGTCCGTTGTGGAGTGTTCATCCGTTATTGATGAACATCCGCTGTGGACAGTTCATCAGCTATGGACTAGCCATCTGGTGTATAGGCTTTGGTCATCCGTTCTAGACACTTAGAAGCTTTTCTCCATCCGCTGCAGAATCTTGTTTATCCGCTGTGGAAGTTCTTCATCCGTTGCAGACACTTACCTTTTTTCTACAATCCTTAAATGAAATTTAAGCTACATTAGTCTATATTATGTATGTTAATGATACTAATATATTAGTTAATGATTGTTTGGATGTTAGAATATATTATGTTTGTTTATGGCAAGCATTATCCTTTTAATACACTTGTTGAGTCCAATAATAGTCCCCCTAAGGATGACGTGCCATCTCTTTAATGTTTGCTTGTTAATGTTTTGTTTGTTAGTAACTGTGTGTGTGTTTGATATGAATGATTGTAATGATTATGTGATTGACTTAGAATGTTTGATTGCATGTTTGTATGTTATGCATGATTGAGTGATTTATTTGTTAAAATTACATGTATGATTGCATGATTACTTGTATGACGCACTGATTACACATGTGTAATCAGATTGCCTTGTATGTTGAGGCCTTTAATGATTCATCTACATCCAACTCTATAATATGATCCTTTTCTTCTTCATTTACTTGCTTAGTTAATGGTTTGATCTTCAAGGCATTTCTATAATTTACTATGTACTCAAGAAAAAAGTTAACAAAATTTTTCTGGTCATCATATATGCTTATAATTGTCAGATGAACCAGCTGCTCTAGTATTGATTTGTATAGGATCTGCACATCAATGTTGCTAACCAGTGTGGTTACAACATGATTGCCCTTCAGAATCTCAAGATTGTTGTTTTCTGAGATTCTCATGCCTGTTATGCCTTCTATCTATGTTAATGGTTTTCGTTTGGTTTCCAATCTTTGTTTTAGAGGAGCACTTACATACATAGTGCCCAAAATTCTTAGCATTGTATGAAATAGCAGCAATCTCCCTTGCATAACACATCTTCAATTGCAAGGAATGTCTTTGTGTTAAAAATGACACATATGAAGGATGGAGAAGCTTTATCTCAACTAGGTCAAATAGCCTTATATCAGGTGCTTTTTTGCCTTCTAGCTTTCTCTTTAACACCATTTTAAAGTGGGTTTCATCATAGTACCATCTTGTGATTGGATGATTGTGTTAATTACCATCAATCGTCTTCATAATCAATTTCAAGTCAGATGGTCTCATAGGGCAACCAACCCTTTCCAAGATATCAGCACCAACCCTTTCTAACTGTTGCTCTCTTCTTAGCTTGGCCAAGTAAAGTTTGTCTTCTCTATCGGCTTTAGCTTTCATTTCATGATGATGTTTGTTCATATAAGCTCACATAATATGATAAAAGTCTGCTCATCTAGGATTGTTAGTATGATTGACCATCCTCAGTTGCATTAGGTCAAGTTTGTCTTCATAGCTCAAAGATCCCAGTTAGGATATGTATATGAACAAGTCCAGATACTCTCTTGATAAGCACTGCATCCCAGATTTCATCATATTTCAAGGCTACTATTTTTTTCATCTACTGAGGCTGTAAGAGTTATTTTGTCATAGAGCTTGACAAAATTTGTGTTTTCATCGATTATTTCTCTCACTTCATTTCCCTCAGGCCATAACCTGTGAGGCATGAATTGTCTAGGTTCCTTAATCGAATGAAGCTCAGATGGAGCTTGATGATAGGTTGATAGATAAGATATAGGATGAGGTTTAAATGTTTATGGCTTTAATGCATTAAAAAGCATGTTCTAGTATATCTCCCTAGCTATTTCTTTCATTTGAGATATAGACTTGCCAGCATATGACCTATATGGTACTCTTGTGTGACTCAACCAGCTTTTAACCCGGGAATAGATCATCTTCTCTATTCGAGGATCCTTAGGCAAGTTCTTTTGAAGCTCTTGTGGATTCTTGATTTCTTTATAACTTCTGTATGTTTGCTCTTTTTAGTCTTTCAAGACTTCTTGAAAGTCTTTGAGCAAGTCTTTAACCTCAGTCGGGTTAAGATGTATGAATGAATCATAAGGAAATCCTCTTGTTGTTAACTCAATCCCTATTAAAGTTTAAGGATCATCAGTAAAGAGTTCTTGTATGTTTTTTATGTTTTTATCATCATCCCTTTCTTCATCTTCTTTATCAGAATCACTGAGGTCGATAATAGGCTCTTGTTGCTGATCAAGAGATTGATCTATCTCTCCTTCTTCAAGACCATCAGCCTCATATGTTTTGCCATTTTGGTTAATCTATATCAACTGGTTCAACTTTCATTTTCAACAACTTGAGAGTAGGAGAATCAGGTTCTTCTTGTTCTTGAACTGGCTGTTTTCACTTCTTCAAAAAGGCTAGATACAACCTCTTTCTTTTCCTCTCATAGGTTCTTAATTGATGCTTTGATGATGATGATGCTTGCTCTTTGGATGGTTCTTTCAAAGATTCAACATATTGTTTGACTAATTCCTTTTGTTTACTAGAGAGTGGATTTACAAGCACAATGCTTGTTTCAACAATTTGAATTTTTGAAGTATGGAAATGTTGTCTGAGGATGGGTGAATAGTGTATGTTTTCAAAAGGGTTTTCCTCACCAAACAGTTGATCCATAGTGTATGACTCTTCAGGAATAATGACTGCTAATCTGTTTGTTGTTCCTGAGCTTGTTTCTTTTGCTTAAGTCATAGTCTGTTCTTCAAACTCATCACTCAGGTCATGTTCTTGACCTTTAGAATGTTCTTCCTCATTCAGTTGAGTGTATTTGAGTTCCAACTCTTTGTTTAGTTTGTTATCTCTTCAGCTTGAGCAAAAGTTATCTTTTTAAGCTCATCAATCTCAACATCTTTTGATTCTGTTTGCTCAGTCAAGTAGGCAACATCTAGCCCTGTACTATTGAGGTCATGTTCTTTCATTTTCACATCTTCCTTTGATTTTTCAAGTTGTTGTTCCAAAAACTAAACAATCAACCTTTGAGTTGTTTGACCAGATGACAACTTCTTAATTTCTTCATGTTTTTTAAGATTTTCTTTCAGCTTTCTTGCTCTATTGTTTGACTTCTCAATCAGTTTATTATATTCAGTGAATAAGCACACTTTAGAGTATTCAATCTCTTCTTCTGTAGGTATTTCACTTCCCTGTTCTTCACCTTCAACAGGTTCATTATGAACATTTATTTCTATTTGATCTTGCTCATGTTATGAAGATGTGCCAACTTCTACTTGTTCATGTTGTTAAGCTAATGAAGTATCAACTTCTTCTTGTTGACTTGTATGTTCTTCCAAAGATGCATCAATGTCTCTCAAAAGAGGAGACAATGTTTGCTAATCAGAAAAGTTTGGGCTTTATGGTGGTAAAGACATGTGATGTTCAAACTGAAATTGCTCCATTTATTGTGCTTCTTCTATAATATGCTCTAATTCTTGATGAATGAATTGTTCTCGTTATGGTGCAATAGAATCTTATATGAATGGTTTAGGCTCAGGAGCAGCTTGCTCTTGTTGCATGATTGGGGATGGTTGGATGATTGGCTGTTGATGAATAACATTTTGGAATGTCATAAGAGGTTCATCTTGTCCTGGAATGCTCCTGAAAATGTGTGGTACAGGGATGTTATGATCAATCATGTGAGCAGGAACATGCACTTCAGCTCCATGATACAAGCTTGACTTAATCCTTGTGAAAACATGTTCATTAAAGTGAACAAACTGAAAAATAGGACCTTCTCTTTAGATGTCTGGTTGGAGATCATCAATAATCATCTAAAGGAATTTTGGAAACATAAGGAACTTGTTCCTTATCTCATTTAAGTTATAGACCAACCCATTTAACACTTGTGCAGCAAAATTAAAGGGTCTTCTAGCTATGATGCTTGCAATGGCTGATGAACTCCTAAAAGAAGTGGCATCCCAGCTAGTCTTTCTATTTGTCATAGTCTTTGGGTAAGTGTGCATCAATAACCTAAATTGAGCACACATGTATGATTTCTTGATCTAGTTTCTTTCAATTTTTCCTATATACCCAATTTGTCTGAAAACATGAAGTACATAGTTCTCATCAAATTCTATTGGGCCTAGGCCATCTTCTTCACCAAACTATAGTACTTTTCCGATGACTTCTTTTGATATAGTGATCTGGTGATCATGCACAGTAGATACTACTACTTGCTCATCATTCACTTGCTCCAAATGAGCATGAGTCTAGAATTGTACTATGTTATTCTCATAAATATCAGGTCTTGATGTCATAGCATAGAGGAGTCTAGTTTGTCTAATAGCATAGATGATATCTCTATAGTTCTTAGCCTTGTGAGAATCAGCATTGAGAAAAGCATAGAGGTTGTGATCACTGACAAACACTAGGTTTGCCACTTCTGCAATGAAAATGAATTGATGTTAGTATCTTGTATGTTAATAATATATGATGATGAAATATTGATCAAGTGTTCCCTTTGACTGTTTTGACTATTATGAAATGATGAAATGTATGTTCAATACTTGTGATTGTTTAAAAGTATGTTTGATTGGAATTAACCACTAAGTCAGTTTGACTTATTCGAAGTCAACTCCTTGATCGATTTTGGTCATGAAAATCTTGTTTGATTCAATTTTTTTATTCGAATTGTTTTTCATTGTGTTTGTTTTATCACAAAAAGGTGTTTTGTTCAAATCATACAGTAATCTCATCTCATAACAACTTGTTCATGAATTTCAGTTTGACCTTTTAAAGTCAAAGCTGACCTTTTAATGCACATTGAATAAATATGCATTTAATGCTTGTGTGTTCAATGCCATGCCAATTTAACTGATTTTACATGTTTGTTACTGAATTTTAAACAAGTTTACCAAAAATAACATATTCCTAGTTATTTTAAACATTTTCAAAGATCAAACATCAGGTTTTGTATGATTTTAGAAAGAACATCATGACTGTTCATGAACACGATGAACACTTAATCAAATTTCATCAAATTTACGATTCATACACAATCAATAATGGTCATCTAACACATATTCAATGTTTGATATGGTTTAAAACATCAAACTATTCATGTTTTGATTTCGGTTCAATGTTCGACTTAGGTCCAATAATGTTCGAATCGAAATCAATGAACATGATGTTTTAATGATTGGTTGATGATTAGAATAGTGTTTTTATACCTATTTGATCGTGAATCATAAGAAAAATCAAATAGAATTTAGGTTTTGGATGATCAGGGGTTTAAGGGTTTATCGCACTGTTTGTAACATTTCAGAAATTTGATTTTTCTCTCTCACACTCGTGATGAATAAAAAATTTACAAGTGTTGATGTATATATACAACAGACAAAATGAATGTCCGCTATGAATACAGTGTGTGTCCACTGTGTAAATGTTTAAACCTAATATTTATGTGTCCGCTGTGAGTTACACATGCGCTGTATGAACAGTGCGTCCGCTGTATAATTTTAAAATTGTACGTTGTGGATCCCTTTAACTAGTTGACTGAGTATATAGTGGATGACTGCTTTGTCATGCGTTATGCACACTTGGGTGAAGTTTAAAATTTTACAGCGGATGACTAGAAATTCATACGTTATGGACGATCACTATTTCCAAATTGGATGAACATTTGTTCATGCGCTGTTGACACTGAATGATTGTTTGGTTGTTTACAACGGATGAACATTTGTTCATTCATTGTGAACTCTTGATTGTTTTGATATGTTATACACAGTGGATAAGCATTTGTTCATGTGATGTGAGTATGTTTACATGTGTATATACGTTGTGTACACTTGTAATGTTTCTACAATGGATGACTAAAACAATGTTAGGACCGTTTTCATACCAAGTACTAGCTGAATCAACGTGAAACCAGATCAAATAGCATAGAATTCTATTTGATTGGCGATCCAATCAGTGAGAACAACAACCTGATCAATCTAACGATTAAGCAAACGTTAAGAACGAGATGAAATCGATCAGGAACGAACTTTGAAGTTGGATGGATGAACTCGGACGCTCTGGACGGCTAGGGTATGATAATATTCGAAGTGTTTGTTTTTCCACGAATTATGTGGTATTTATAGGTTTTCAGTATTCAGTCGTACGACTGAGCCATTAGCATGGTTCAGTCGTGCGACTGACTCGTGCATTTGATTCATACGCACGACTGAAAGTTCAGTCGTACGACTGAGTCAATCTTATGTCTCAGTCATATGACTGATCCAGTTACCTGATACAGTCGCGCGACTGGTCCATAAGTATGGTCCATTCGTGCATCTG